>SKCR01047923.1:0-40914 GCA_019454045.1 Zanthoxylum bungeanum | reverse complement strand
ATGGTTGCGATGCATGAATAATGTATATCGGATGGATATTAGACGGGTGGGACAATTTTGGAAATTGTAATAAATTTGATTTATTAATTGGACCTGCGAGTCCAACCTTATCTCTTATTTCTTTGTATTCTCTTCTCACCTATTCCCCTCAATGTAAATGAGGTTTCTTTAGAAGTGTAGTGTAACGGGTAGAAGTAAATACATGTGCTAGCTTTGGAGAGAGAAAATGAGAGATTTGATCTAGGATCAATGTAAAGTATCCATCCGCATATCATTTATTTTATTTCATATGCGCTTTATTATGTGTTTAGAATGCATGTTTAAGGGTGTATGATGATGAGACCTTAACAAAGATAATAAATTGGTAGCCAATTGCATGCGAAAAACCCTCGCTCAATATCAAGTGTTTTTCCTTCCATTGAGTGATTCTCACTCAAGATCCGAGATTGGCATTGGGTTGTTGGCCAAAGTCTAGCCCTTTGTCCGTCAAAGATGTGTTTGAATCACGAGAGTTTTGTTCCATATCGGTGTCTTGTCCAAGTTGTGGTTTGTTGGCCAAAGTCAAGACCACTTCTTGTCCATCGACATTGATTACGAAACTTTCCATGGTCAATGGGTCGCGCTTGACTGGGATCACTAGGTTTGTTGTACCAAAGCCAAGGCTTAGTTGATTCAGAGGAAAAAGGTTAGGTAATACATTGGATGTATTGGCATATATAAGATATATGTTTAGGATTTGGATATCCGCCTACTGGAGCTAGGAATTGGATGGGATCCAATTGATCTTCGAGATCTACTACTAGTTAATTATCATACAATTTGTTGGCCAAAGTCAAGATTGTGTGATATTTAACGGGATCATAGCCCACTAGGAAACACCGTTTCCCGAGTACTCAACAGAGGGTTAGAGGCTCGCCGAAAAATAGTGGGAGGCAAGAATTGAATTTGCAATACTCGTTCAATTACTCGCCATACGCGCTCATTCAAATTATTTCGTCGTTAGATTAAATGTTAGTTGGACTAATATTTAAATTGTTGTTTTAATAAACATTGGACTGTATTATATTTGATTATATATAATTGGATTATATTAATCAATATATTTGAATTAATTAATTTCAGTTTACAGTTGATTTTATAGTTGGACTATAGTAATCAATGTAATTGAGGTTAATTAATTTAGATTATTTTGATTATATAGTTGGACTATTATAATCATTATAATAAATAGTACCACAAATCGTTGATTATATAGTTGGACTATTAGAATCAAGATATAAAAATGAAAGATTAATGTTAAAGACATAATCCTGGGCGAAAATGTATTTAAACGATTTTAATTTTCAAATTGGGAATAAATTTCAGGATGGTCCTGGAAAAAATAATAACTTATTTTATTTGATAAAATAATGTATTATGCCTAAGCCTGGAGTTAAGCAAATAGTAGAGCATAATCTTTGGAAGATCATGTAATGATAACTTAAGTGCTTAATCCATTATGATTGTCATAATTATGTTCACAACTAGTATTGAAATTGGATTTTAAATACTTAGTGTGGTACATAAAATATATTGATGTTCAGAATCTGTTTTGAACAGGATACTGACTTCAATAGAGATTTATATGCGAATTGGAAACAGGACGAAAGTCGCTGTTTTAACCGTAGATATCTGAATTTAGGAACTACCTTCGGGTTAGTACTTAAATTTAGAAACTGTTATAATGTAGCTAGTTTGACTAGAAACATTATCTCTATATCGCGTATAACCCGCTGCGGGTGTACCTTTATATTCTAGAACACTAAAGTGTTTCATTATATAAAGATGATATTGAGATAAACACATTAGATGTGAATAACAGGATTTATATTTTGAATATAAATAATATCTCAAATATATAACATGACAAATAAATAGCTCAAACTGATTTGATCAGTTAAGAAACTTAATTGTGGCATAGTAGTCAGGGACACTACTAAACAAGAATCGTATATCCGCACTTTTGAAGAGCGGGTACTAGGACTGACTTGATTCCATTCAAATAAAGTCTACGAATCTAGTCTATTTGGGCAAAGTGCCTAAAACACTATTTACTTGGTAAAAGTGTAAATGCCACCGATCTGTTAGCCCTACTTCATAGTGAAGCAAGTGGGCCCATGTCTAGCTAGGCTAGATATGGATTTGATATTTCGTGACCTGTACGGATGTGGCATCGCGTATGGTTATGTGTTTCTTTTGAAACATAAATCGGAAACTTTTAGAGTTTCGACACGAAATAGACAAATAGATCGGCTAAAGTATTAAACCGTCATGGTAAGACTGTAATGGAAAATACTTAAGCAATAAGTTTCTAGTTTTTATGAAAGAGTATAGTATTCTTTCAAATAAGGACTCCTCCCGGAATACGTCAGTTTGACGGTGTGTCCGAACGGATTAACCGAATTTTGTTAGACATAATAAGGTTAATCACGAGTCGCTCTGAGCTACCATTTCCTTCAACGGATAAGCTTTAAACAGTGCAAGAACTTATTTTGAATAAGGTTCCATAATAATCTGTTTGACAGATATCATATTAGATATGAACGGGAAAGAAACCGGGTTTCTCATTCCTGATAATTTGGGTATGCTAGGCATATGTTTGGATGATACCAAACTAAAACCCAAATAGAATAAGTGCCAAATGTAGGTTATCCTAGGGATACCATAAGTATTGTACTTATACATCTCACAAGAGAACAATTAGATTGTTACTTACCATACGATTTTCCTGAAAGGAATACCGATATGCAGTGGTAAGTGGGAGGATAGTATTAACTCGATGGAAATCGGAGTAATACTGTTCAAGGCACTGAATCTTAATGGAACATGAATAGTTCATCCGGGATGAGACTATTACCATTAATCTTCGAATACACAAGAACCGCGTAGGTCGAATAGAGTCAGAAAACAACCTGGGGTATGGGTTTCTGATCGCACCTCATAAAGATGTCTATCTTATTGAGGAATACTAACTGACTACGTATGAAGAAGTGATACAAGGTATCAACTCCATAATTATGGCAAAGTGTCATGTAATCCGAAATGGATTCCATGTATATCAACCAGTTTGGATACTAATTGATGTACCACAAGGCATTGTGCCTATTGGTACTATATGTCTTCTATGAAGACATACATGGATGACAACATACCAACGTATAAAGCTAGGCTTTAACGGAAAGGTATCGTTATCAACATTGTGTTGATTACGATTCAACCTTTTACCTGTTGCCACGGTAAATCCATTTGGATAATGCAGGTTATTCGATCCATGATTGGATTGAGAAGCAAGCATTAGGTTCTTGGAATTATCGTTTTGATATAATCATAATGATGTATGATTTAATTCAAAACGAAAATAATTCTAGTGTATATATGAAGGTTAGTGGGAGCGCACTGATAGTGGCTGTCCTAAAAATAATGATAATACGTCATTTCTTGGAAATGATATTCCCATAAAGTAAATATCGGTGAAAGCTTGGCTTTCACAATACTCTCATAGAAACCGTACATTGAAAAATGTACGAGACCTGGTGTATCATACGCTTTGAGCATATGGATTCACAAATAGGCCAATCCGAGTGATAGTCACTGGATTGATGTTAAGAACATCCGTTAGTATCTTAGAGAACTAAGGATGCTGTCTTAGTCTATGGAGAAGGAGAACTTGAAGTGACTGGGGTCACTGTAGCAAGTTTCCTATAACCGATAAAGACGACTAAAAGTCGCAAACGGTACTATATAGTTTGAATAACGGTACAGTGAGCTAGAAATCTTCCAAGTAAGATACTGTTACCGAAATAAACAACAAATGCGGGTGTTGCTGCAGCTGAAGCAGCAATAGAAGTCATTTGGGTCGATACAAATCTAATTAGATTAGATATAGTTCTGTTAGCAGCTGAGCTAGGCGTCAGCACAGGCTAAAGAATTATTGGTCTCATCAACGATCCAGATACATACTTAGATACTCATCTGATTCATTCGGATCATATATCGTGGCGATGTGATGATCGGATAAATCGCATCAAGATGATAATCATGCAAATCCGCTGACGAATGCATTTCTCAGCAGTTTGAGCCAACCGTACATAGTTCGGGTGTAGGACACTTGAGTGACTGGCTATGTGCCAAGTGGGAGATTGTTGGACAAAATGACCCATAGCGTCACTATTTGCACATATCATTGTGTTGTTGTAGCAAATTAACTATGTGACAAGGAAATTACACTCTCATCATTTGTGATTAGATCACCATAGATATATAAATGAAGAGAGGTCCCTATGATTAGTTCCTGGACTGAGAATGATATGAGACAATATCAGTCCCCGAAGGTTTAATCATTAAATATCCCTAGCCGGAGTAGTATTATCGAGACTGGACATCAATAATGCGGAATAGGCTAGTATTGCACTTGTGTGCGTTGTGAGGGCACAACGACATAGTTCTCATATATATAAGTATCAGATACTTATGCAAGTGCGATAGGAGGTCGTTTTTCACCGATGGTATGGGAAACAGCTTCGCTCTGGTTTCAATAACCTCTTGTTCTTCTAGCACATATTGGATTTTCATGCTCCAAATTTCATAATTATCGCAATTCAGTTTCTCACTCTTTTTGATTTCAGCAATAATGTTCTTTGTTGCGGAAGCCATATTAAAAAACACAAAGTTTCCACAGACATTCATGCACAATTGTTAATACTTTTGTTTATTTTATCATGAAACGAATTATGTTTAATAAAATTCTTCAATGGGGTTAGAGTCAAAATGCCACTATTTGTCCAATCATCATCCAATTACCCATGTAAAAATATGATCAACATAATCAATCATGTAAAATCATTCTAAAAAAATTACATAAATTTTTAGAACATTTTAATCATGCGACAAATAATGTACATGACACTCATTTATTTAATTACATAAATTAAATTCAACATAAAACATCATACATATAAATACAATATTTACATGCCGTGAATAATACAAACAGTTACACACATAAACATTTACATAGTTTTATCATAGAAAAAACTAATATCTAACACTTAGAACTTTTCGGTTCTAGAGTTCCAAAGAATAAATGTCTTAGGATAAGAATCCTTAAATTATTGTGGTAACTCGTAATTGATCTTGGACAACCATGGGAAACCTATAGCAAATTTAGCATCCTTACAACGTTTCCGTGACATCAAAGGAAAAATTGTATTATTTGCCTTATATCGGAGATACTCAATAGCTAACCTCTCAATGGCTATTTTATACTGAACACGTAGTTCTTCTGTATGAGTTACTAATTTCCAAATATCAGTATGCCGTTTTTGCCATATTTCCGAGAGAATATTTCGTAGCAATCTGAGTCTGTTCGGTTGTCCTATCCAATTGCCTTCCCATATAGATTCTTGTAACATGTTATTAAAAGTGATGATATGCGAAATCATATCACCGCCTTCTCTCATCCGATACTTATCCAAATCCAGCAACATGTCTTTTAATTTTTCACTGTGTGTGGATGTCATAACCTTTTTTGTAGTTTTTTGAATAATCGGCATGATTTTTCTGCAACAAATACAAGGAAAAATCAATATAATGAAACACAAAGTTACATTAATGAAAATAAACATCACAAAGGAATTCATTTACATAAACACAAAGTTTATATGATAAAACAAATTTATGATGGCCGATTAATACAATATGTAAAAAGGATTAGCCATTTATGTTGGACAAAATGACCCATAGCGTCACTATTTGCACAGATCATTGTGTTGTTGTAGCAAATTAACTATGTGACAATGAAATTGCACTCTCATCATTTGTGATTAGATCACCATAGATATATAAATGAAGAGAGGTCCCTATGATTAGTTCCTGGACTGAGAATGATATGAGACATTATCAGTCCCCGAAGGTTTAATCAATTAAATATCCCTAGCCGGAGTATTATCGAGACTGGACATCAATAATGCGGAATAGGCTAGTATTGCACTTGTGTGCGTTGTGAGGGCACAACGACATAGTTCTCATATATATAAGTACCGGATACTTATGCAAGTGCGATAGGAGGTCGTGTTTCACCGATGGTACGGGAAACAGCTTCGCTCTGGATAGACCCCTCGGAATCCCATTGGTATTATGACTATGTGTCTATGGGAGGCCGAAATCAAGGTAGGTGTGTATAGTATTAACCTGAGACTTACATCGCTAATACTTGCGATAATCGGTAGACTTTGGTCTTGGTGGTACATGGCTTTAACCGGTTCTGCGTACACCACTTCTGGGTTTATCAGAGAGTCGTAGTGTATTGGGTGTGATGTCAAGACGGAAGTATCACTCCAGTCATAGTGGAGATGATGTCACGCAGGATACGGTATTAGTGCTCTTAGTGCTAGCCGGCCATCGGGATATTATGACAAGGTCATGTATATCCGATTATAGAGACTAGTTACCAGACATCCGACATGTGCTTCGGACGGGGCAGACACTTATCCAGCCCCAGCCCTAGCACGTGACTATCCGATACTGGGCTGATATACGCAATACTACGGTATACTACGCTTGATACAGATCTATATATTCCTGTAAGAATATTTCTGGAGAATTGGGTAGGCATGGCGCTTTGCTAGAAGCCAACCTTGTCTTGTAAATCGGTATAAACGTAGTACGAGGTACTTACGTGTTCGGATAGTCCGACGACCGTATTTACTGCCAACATATCCGGAGATCTCATGGGTCGCTTCCTGAAGATTCACCGATGACGTATGACTCGCACTATGATTAATCTGGGATTAATTATTAAAGAGAGAAGATTAATTTCTAGAGAGAGAAAATTAATCTGGGATTAATTACGGAGATATTTTATCTGGGATAAAATATTAATTAAGAGAGAGAACGATTAATTTGGAATTAATCGATAAAATAATATATTCGATATATTATGAGAAATTGGATTTCGACGCGAAATTAAAATTGGATTTTAATTCGGGCGAACGAATTAATTGGAATTAATTCGTTAGCGACGTGAATAGTGATTTCGCTAGGCGTAATCATTTAATTACGACGCGACGGAAAATTCGTTAATTGGAATTAGCGAACCCGAGCCCGAGAGTGATTGCGAGCGCATTCGCATTTTGAATTCGAACGCGGCACGCAAGTCACATCAAGCGTCATATCGTTAATCGCATCAATCGTCAAATCACTTGTCACTTTGAGTGATGTGACATGACATGTTGTCACTTTATTAAAGTGACTTGATGTGAATAGTGAAAGGTGATTGAAAAGCAATAGTTGCTTTTTGCTTTTTGACTTTTGCTTTTTTTTTTTGAAAAGTAAAAGCAATTTATTAAATTGAATTTGAAAAGTTGTAAATGTTTTTTAATTAATTTTGGAAGTTAAATAAAAAAAAACCTATTACACCTTTTCTCTCTCTCTCCACCATTCACGTTTTTGGTCTATTTTGGAGCCAAAAATTGCTCTTCTTCCTCTCACGGTCTTGGACCGATTTCTTCATCCATTTTTCTTGGTTTGACCGAACAAAATGAAGAAGAAGAAGTGCTAGCACACACCTTGGGTTATACATAGGTGATAGGGAAACGAATTTATGAGCTTGGAATCCATTTTTGGAGCTTGAAGCTTGGAGCTTCCATGGAGTCATCAATGGCCGATCATGGAGGAGACCACCTCCATCAAAATCGAGCAGTTAATTAAAAGGAGAAGCCTTGGGCGAGCTTATGGAGGGAGCTTGAAGGCTTGTATTCTTCATTTCATCAAAACCCATCAATGTGAGTATGAATTCCGCCCTTACTCCTTTGTGTATTCATGCGAATTTTGTGCTTGATTTCATGATTTTGGGACCTATATTAGAACTCAAAAATTTAATCATGACGGATCAGAATTACCGAAACAAACCGATACAGACATGACCAACACGGGCCAACACAGATGTCCACGTGCCACAAGAGTGGCTCACACGCCTCCACGCGCTGACCATGGGCTCCCACTTCCCCTCACACGCTCTCACATGCCGGCCAGTCTTGGCCGAGTCACACGTGCGGACGACATGGAGTCCGCTTGTTCTGCGGCCGTATGACATGTCGTTTAGATCTTATACTGTCATCCGACTTGTCGGTTGAAATATTTTGGACGACATGTCATCCTTCTCGGTGTTATGCATATGACTTGTCGTACATATACCGGATGACATGTCGTCTGTAAAGAAAGAACATATACGACTTGTCGTACAGAAGCCGGTCGACTTGTCGTCCTCTTCTCTAAATAGCGGATGACACATCTATTCTGGGAGTGTTTTTCTGGGTTAAGACAGATTCGTCTAGCCAACTTCTAGGGTCTATATCTTTCTCAATTTTAATCCGAACTAAGCAAATGATATACCAAATTGAAGATCTGATGACCTAGTTTTCAAAACCATAATTAAACATGCGATTATCAATTTTATACAGAGAGTTATTACGGCCCAAAGTTGGAAGAAAATCATTTTTGTAAAAACAAAAACCAGAAGCATTTTCAACATTTTTCATGCATGTTCATGCAATTTTTGTGTAATCTAACTAGAATACATGTATTTAAGCTACTGATACCAATGTTAGGAAACATAATTCCTAATATATTTACATGTTTTACCTCTTAGGATCTAACCATACATGTATTACTAGTCCTAGATTTATTTACAAACTAATTGAAATAAATCTAAGTTAATCACAACACAATGCATACCTTTATTATTGTAGAGACCTCTTAATCAAACTTAATTGATTGCTTAACTCAATAAGCAAATGGTCTTATTTATAGGAGGGAAACGAAGTCACTATGTAATCACATGCATTGATTACTATTAATCACATTATTAGGATGCATAATGACTTTCTCTAACCCTTCAAAAATGTTACCATCATTGGTGTACCATATGTTCCCCACTTAACATTTTACTAATTGTTGTTACTTAACAACTCTTGTTGTTACTTAATTATTTGATTAACAACTCTTGTTGTTACTTAATAATTTCCAACATGAAATTATTACTAATTGTTGTTATTTAACAACACCAAATAATTTCCAATTAACAACAATTTCCAACAGTAGACATTCGAGGCATTAGCCCATCATTTTGCATGCACAAGATTTTGATGAGCGATGAGTATAAACCCACAGTGGAGCATCAACATAGACTAAATCTAATCATGAAGGAGGTCATAAAGAAAGAGATTATCAAATGGTTGGATGCTGGCATCATTTACCCCATGTCAGACAGCACTTGGGTGAGTCCTATGCAGTGTGTACCAAAGAAAGGAGGAATTACTGTAGTCACAAATGAAAAGAACGAGCTGATTCCAACAAGAACGGTGACTGGATGAAGAGTATGCATGGACTACCGGAAGCTGAACAAAACAACAAGGAAAAACCATTTTTCGCTACCATTCATTGATCAGATGCTGGAAAGACTGGCATGACATGAATTCTATTACTTTCTGGATGGATATTCGGGGTACAATCAGACTGCCATCGCCCCAAAATATCAGGAGAAAACCACTTTTACATGTCCATATGGTACTTTTGCTTTCCGCAGGATGCCATTTGGACTATGTAATGCCCCTGCTACATTTCAATGTTGCATGATGGCCATGTTCTCAGACATGTTGGAACAAAGTATGGAGGTTTTCATGGATGATTTCTCTGTGTTCAGAGATTCTTTCGACCACTGCTTGCAAAATATGGAACAAGTGTTACAAAGATGCGAAGATACCAGCCTGGTGCTCAACTGGGAGAAATGCCATTTCATGGTGCATGAAGACATCGTTCTGGGACACCGGATCTCACAAAAGGGAATCGAGGTAGACAAAGCAAAGATTGAGAAAATTGAAAAATTACCTCCAACAACATCTGTCAAAGGGATTCAGAGCTTTCTCGGACATGCAGGTTTTTACAGGAGATTTATCAAAGACTTCTCAAAGATTGCTAAACCTTTATGCATTCTTCTGGAGAAAGATGTGCCTTTCAACTTCACCAAAGAAAGCCAAGAAGCTTTTGAGATCCTAAAATAGAAGCTGGTTTCTGCCCCATCATAGTAGCACCAGACTGGACCCTACCATTTGAGGTGATGTGCGATGCTAGTGATTTTACCGTAGGTGTAATTTTGGGACAACGCAAATCAAAGATTTTCCACACCATTTATTACTCCAGCAGAACTCTGAATGAAGCTCAACTTAACTACACAACCACTGAAAAGGAGTTGCTCGCAGTTGTGTTCATTTTTTATAAATTTCGATTCTATCTGTTGGGTCCCAAAGTGGTGGTCTACACAGATCATTCAGTAATCAAATACCTGATCGCGAAGAAAGATTCCAAACCTAGATTGATCCATTTGATACTTCTTCTGCAAGAATTTGACGTGGAGATTTGAGACAGGAAATGGACAGAAAACCAAGTTGTTTGCCATGAAACAATATGATGTATGATGGAGAAACAACTGGCCCAAAATTGATAGTCAAAGAAACTTTTCCAGATGAATAGTTATTTGCCATGAAACAATATGATGTCCCTTGGTCTGCTGACTATGTTAAGTGCATTGTATCGGGAAAATGGCCGTTGGAATGGACAACTCAGAAACGAAAGAAGTTCTTCAAAGAAGTCAAACACTATGTCTGGGATGAGCCGTACCTGTTCAAATGCTGTGCTGTCAATTATTAAGACAATGTGTTCCATAAGAGGAGGTCAACAATGTTCTGTAACATTGTCATTCATCACCATATGGCGGACACTTCAGCGGAAACAAAACTGCAGCCAAGGTCCTACAATCAGGTTGTTCAGGCCCACTCTTTTTAAAAATGCTTACTTGTTTTCTCTTCAATGTGACAGGTGCCAGAGAACGGAAAATTTTTCGGGGAGAAATGAAGGACCTCTGCAAAACAATCTGGAAGTGGAGATATTTGATGTATGATGGATTGATTTTATGGGACCCTTTGTTCCATCATTTGGAAACCTGTACATACTGGTTGCTATAGACTATGTCTCCAAATGGGTTGAAGCAATTGCACTGCCATCAAACGATTCAAAAGTGGTGATCAAATTCCTTAAAAAGAATATTTTCACTCGGATCGGAATACCTCGGGCTATTATCAGTGATGGTGGCACACATTTCTGCAACAAATATTTCGATGCACTCCTATCCAAATACAGATTTACTAATAAAGTTGCCACTGCTTACCACCCACAGTCAAACGGACAGGTTAAAGTTTCAAACAGGGAGATCAAAATAATCTTGGAGAGAACCATTAGATCAACAAGGAGGGACTGGTCTACAAAACTTGATGAAGCACTATGGGCCTACCGAACAGCTTACAAAACACCCATTGGTATGTCCCCATATCGAATGGTGTTTGGAAAGCGTGCCATCTACCAGTTGAGCTTGAACACAAGGCGTATTGGGCACTGAAGAAGTTGAATCTTGATCCACAAGCTGCAGAAGAGAAACGACTTCACCAACTCAATGAATTGGAGGAATTTCGCCTATAGGCTTATGAGAATGCCAGATTATACAAGGAAAAGACCAAGAAATGGCATGATCGAAAAATAGTGCGCAGACAACTGGAACCAAGGCAGCAGGTGTTGTTATACAATTCAAGGTTAAAACGTTTCCCTGGTAAGTTGAAATCAATGTGGTCAGGTCCATTTGTGATCACTCAGGTTTTACCATATGAAGCTGTTGAGTTACTTGACCGCAACACCAACGAAACATCCAAGGTTAACATTCAGCGTGTCAAGCACTACTAGGGAGAACCATTTGAGCGACAAAAAGAAAGTGGCACACTTTCAGATCCAGCCTAACGTTCGTGCAGTCATGTCTAGCTGATTACTTTAAACTTAGCGCTAACAGAGAGGCAACCCATGAAATTTGTGTATATATTGTGATTTGGTGTGTTTTATTTTTGTGTGTTTAATTTTTGCAGGTAAATTCATTTCACGATGGAAGACATTCTCGCAAATCTTCACAAGCAATTTCCTTCTCTCCCTCAAAACTCTCTGATGAAAGTCTACAAAGCTCGCTTGGAACGAATGAGATTACTGATGATCAAAGGTATTCCTAATGACATTCGTTGGATTATTGAAGCATGAGTCCGATTGGCAGGTGAGTTCTCTGACTCTTTTATTTCACATTTGTCTGGTTTAGGAAGAAGCACCTATGCTAAAAAGAGAAGAGCAAAAAGAATGGGTGTTTGCTATAAATGTGCTCGCATGACATGTAATACTCATTGTCGTTCTTTAGGAATATTGTTTGATAACCGTAATGATAAGATTAAATTCATTAGGGATAGATTGAGTAAGAAGTCTTTGTATGACATATATAAGACTCTTGAGACGTATCCCAGTGAATATGTGTATAATGAAATTCGTATGTTATATGCACAATTCCGTAAAGAAAGACAACAGTTAAGTCTTGGGAATCTGAATCAAAAAGACCATGTTTGCCAATTTATAAGAAAATTGGATTGAAAGCTTATCCCTGACGCATAGACGTCATTCAAAGCCGTTACTTCATGTAAATATTATATCTCTTTGTCTTTTCCTAATAATTGTGATTTGTTTTATTATTTTCTTTTATTTTCTACGAACATGATCCAGACTTTTTTACCTTTCACGATTTCTTTTATTGTTTTACTAATAATCGTTCTTTGGAAGATACTAGTGTTATTATTACTCACCCATTTTCATGTGTTATAAATTCAACTCATCTTTGCACTTTTGAAGGCATCCAAATTTGAGAAAAGGAACATACATAAAATGGAAGCCACTTCAAGAAGACGAGTTGTAAATATCCGTGTCTTTTATGGTACTAGTGTTGGTACTAAGCCACAATACGTAGCAGCAACACATGAATTGGGTCGAGTCTTAGCTTAAAGGAATATGCATCTAGTATATGGCGGTGGCAATCTTGGACTAATGGGGATCATTTCAAAGGCCGTACAGGAAGGAGACAATTAAGTCTTGGGAATCATCCCAAAACCTTTGGCGGAGGCGAATCTGATAGGACCATCAAACAGAGTGGAACTAATTGTGCCAGGTATGTCTGAACAACTGGTAGAAATGATTAACCGTGCTGATGCTTTTATTGCTTTGCTAGGAGGCTTGGGAACGATGGAGGAAATTTTTACAGTGTTATCTTGGGCAAACTTGAACATACACTAGAATCGATTGGACTGTTTAATGCAGATGGATTTTATGATTTTCTTTGTGTATTTCTTGATGATGCTCGGAGTAATGGGTTCGTGTCAAAACCTTTAAAAGAACTCCTCTTCACTGCCAGAACTTCCCAGGATTTAATTGACCAAATCTTAGCCTTTGAACCACAAATTGACCCTATCCTTTCCAAGATAAACTGGTCCGATAATGATCGTGGTAAAAAACATAAGATAAATCTGGATCTTAACCTTTAATTTTAATGTAAAATTTCAGCTAACCAGGTACTATCTTCTAAACTCATCTTCTACTTTTTAAGACATTGGGGACAATGTCTCATTTAGGTTTGAGGGTGGGGAATAGTTGTAGTATTTTGTTGTTTTTATTTTTTAGTCCAAAATTTTCGAAAAGTTCAAAAAAAAATATTGAAAATTTTTACAAAAATCAAAAAAATATTTTGTGTTATTATGTTCTTAATTTGATTAATCGGGTGAAATTGGTGTGAGATAGCTGTGTAAGGAGTTTCCACTCCTGAGACGTATCTCAACCAATTTTGGAACAAGTTAATTTTTATTTATTTCCTTTGAAATGATTTATTTTGTAAATTCTCCATAATACTGACTAAAAATGGACCTTCATATGCTCAGTTGACAGGTATTATCAACATACATGGTAACATACGAACATGAGTTGTAATTGACAAGTTTGTAATATTCAGTGCTCTGGTTTAATTGGAGGAAGCATCTTAAAAAAAGCGATGGGATAAAAAAAAACGTCTGAGATCCGAGTTATTAAGACCGTAGGGGTGTTTTAACACCTAGTGCCCTAAAACCAACTGGTTTGGGAGTCACTGACCCAAAGCTCGCTACATGGATCAAAGATGTTGAATATATATATATATATATCTGAAGTCCGAGTAATTAAGTCTGTAGGGGTGTCTTAACACCTAGTGCCCTAAAGCCAACTAGTATGTGAGTCATTGTCCTAAAGCTCGCTACATGGATGAAAGATATTGTATATAAATAATAATAATAAAAAAATCAGAAAAATTATTCTATTTGCTAAAAAATATGTGAATTCTGATATAACTTTATGAAAAAAATATTACCTTCTTTTCAACTACACTTGTGACTATTGTGGGGAAAAATGAGTTGATTAATATTTTGTTAGCTGTGTATATGAAGAATGGTAAAAATAATCGGAGAATTTACTTATTCGGTAATTTAGAAAGAAAGATAACAACTCTTAACTTGGATAAGAAGTTTCACTTGTTTAGTCACTAACTTGTTTATTCTATTTTCTCTTGTCTTTTTGCTTTTGTGTGCATTAGTTTTACTATCTTTTTACTTTTGTAAAATGTTTGTGGGTATCATTGCTGTAAGCCCTCACGAGACTACAACTCGTCCACTAGGGACACCTAGGGGTTTAAAGGCTTGTTGCATACGCTAAATGCAACCATGATCCCTACGAAAGCGGTTTAGCTTAATTTTATTTTAAAGATGTTTATGTTATTTTATTGTTTTGCTCGAGAACTAGCAAAATGTTAGGTTTGAGGGTGTGATGAGTGGTAATTATATCACTATTTTCCACTCATTTGACCTAATATTTTGTATAGTTTCTTGAGATTTGTGAATATTTTGATGTGTTTTGTGTTATTTTATAGATAAATAAAGTTTCAGGACTCTCTGGAGGTGATTTGAAGCCAAAACAGTGAAAAACGGACAAAAGGGCAAAATTGTCATTTTATGCGTCGCGACACTGAGAGGTTTTTCACTGTTTTGGCCGAGTCATGCTAAAATACACCGTGACACGTGTCACATTCTGAGAGGTTTTCTAAAATACGTCGTGCTAACGTGCGCTGTTTGCTAAAATGCGCCATGCTAACATGCGCTGGACATGTGTCACCATCACATGCTGCCGACAATCATCATCGATGCTAAAATGCGCCTGCCACATTTTAACATCTCAACGAATCACACTAACGTGCATCGAGACACATGTCGCCATCACATGCTGCCGACACTAATAATTCAGTCGCCGACGAAAGCGTGACACGTGTCACGATCTCGCGAAGCCAATCCGCCACGTGTCGATGATCTACGCGAGTCGTGACGCGAGACACCTACTGACGCCTATAAATTCAGCTCGATTTCAGTTGTAAAATCAAACTCTCTTCTGAATTCTTTCTTAAGGATTTTAAGAAGTTTGTATCTTGTTTGTTTATTTTCAGTTCTGTAATTAATTTTATTTACTTTTAAGCACAGTACTTACCTTTCTTTACTTTTTCAGTTTTTACTTTTCAGTAATGAGGAGGTAACTCCCCCTACTGGGGTAAAAGGTAAAGCTTCTATTATTGCTATTTAGATTAATCTCCTTAATTATAATATATAAACTAGTTAAAACCTGACTTAATGAGGATACCGCTATATTGGCCAGTTGGTAATTATTTATAAATTGGTTTTAACCTGACTAAGCATGGATACCGCCTGGTTGGTAATTAATTATTAATTTGACTTAATCAGGTTGCCGCCTATATGGCTGGTTGGTAATATCACACAAGTTAATATATTATATTAAGAGAGATATCTAAAATAGTAGTAATAGAAGTGGATCATTTAACCCCATCGTTTTCTCTTATTGTACTTTTACCTTTTTAATTTCCAGCATTTACTTTTTAGTATTTTAATTTATGTCTTTTATTTTTAAGCTTTTAGCAATTGTAAATATGTGTCGTAGCTAAGCCCGTTATATGGGGTTGTGATGAAATCCAATATTACCGGTTTATAAGGGGTTATTTTATAGTTTGGGTAATATAAATGTTTAATTATTAAGTCTTAAGCTTAATACTTCTTATTAACTGGCCATTAATAAGATTGATCTGGTAAACTTAAAATAAACTTGACGAAGGAATTTTAGGTTTCAGCCTTAGACTTAATAGTCCACGATCTTTCTATAGGATAGATAACCCATTAATAGATTTCCTTACAGGATAGACATATACCTGTTGGGCGGGGGTAGCCACAATTGGAACTTAATCTTAATGAATTCAGGTAACTTGGTTGACATAGACATATGGTTTAATTGGGTTACACTGGGTATTTGAATCTGACTATCGACATAGGCTTTTGCAGAATTTCGTGTTCCATATTAGTAAACCAGTATATTACACAAACATGAAATAACCACTTCATCTTTAAAAAGGTATTGGAAAGATTCACAACCAAGGATAGTTTAATAATATTGAATTTTCCTTAATCTACTTTCGCGTTATTTTCATTTACTTGTTTTAATTTTAAAGTCATCATCCAATCAAAACAATCAATCTATTAGGTATTCGTAAATATTTGGCTTCATAAATTAATAGTTTAGGTATTAAATCCTCGTGGGATCGATATTTTTTATACTACTTGAACGATACGTGCGCTTGCATTATACGCGTGTGATTACGCACCGGTCACAATCATACAACTATGCAAAAATTTAACTATACAAAAATAAAGTAAGAAAATCATGATCAACTTCTAAAAAACATGTCCTAATAGAATGTTTACTAGTGCAGCCAAAGAAACTTTCAACATATTTTTTTTTAAATAAAAGTTCAATTTCTTCAGTAAACCTATCTAAACTAGACTTCAAGTGCGTGTGTGTGATGATCATTTTTTACAATTCATCCCCTAATTAAATTAACAAAGCAATTTCTTATAATCTAAAATCAAATGGGTCAAACCAATATATATATCTTAAAATTTATGTCTTGACATTAAAATCATGAATCCAGACTTTTGCATTAATTTTTTTATATGTTTATTTTCAGAGGTTTTCACACTACCTTGTAAGATACTTTTTTTTATTTATTTTATTTATGGTAGAGCATCATCTGAATACAACCATAATACACAGAAACACAATACCAGTTTACTTAAAGATAACTTCACACTTTCAATATCATAAATGTCGGTAATGGTAGAGAATGTGCTCAGCGGAAAATAATTTTTTCCATCACTAAGTCCCAAGATCCTTTGATTTAACATATACAATACTCCTAAGACATGTTTCTAAGTGTACATGTGATATATAGGACATTAAAAAAAACACAAACACGCTTCTCATGCTTCATATTTAATAACCACAAATATAAAGTACATAAATAAAACATACAAGTTTCGAATACTCCTCCCACTCCATCAATCTTTTATTTTCTCAAACTGTAGTCGTAGCCACCTAAATGTACGGTCTCCAAATTTTCACACACCAAAATTGAAGGTCAATGATAAAGGTTGAGACATTGAGTGCAAGTTTTCTTTACAACAGGTACTAACCAATGAATATCATCTTTTTTATGTGTAGCGTGTTAGGGTTGGTGCTCGGAGTGCCAATCCGGATCGTATTTGTATCCGATTCATGAATACAAAAAATTTCTTTTTCCATAATATTACTTACTTAATGGTTGCACTTTTTTTTTAATTTTATTTTATATATATACGTATTCGATCTAATTACGATTAGATTGAAACTAAATCTGATTTAGTGATACATATATATTAGACAAAGACCCCATGATTTACAACGTAATGCACAGTTACAACGTAGTTTGTAATTGACATTGGGAAGCGTCACTATAGGTTGTATATTCTCAAATAAAGTTCCTGATCAAGATTTACTGACACGGGTCGGTTAGTAAAATCCGCTGAGACTAGTACATGTCGTATATCAAGACTTGGTCCGATGGTTTATCCCAATGAACCATGAGTCTCAGGAGACTCGTATAGACATGTAGGTGTTTACTTGATAAACACTGAATGACTCACCGAAGATTTCCTAATAGATGGTACACCAATGTCAATAGGAATCTTCTCGAGTCGAGTAGCATAGTGGTTCTTCGACTTGAGATACCACTGTGGATATATGAGATATCCTCCATACTTTGATAGGAGTGACGTCACCGATCTATTGAGATCAGACCTCCGCCTGTTCGTTGGGTGTGGACTGATGCTAATGATATCCTGTGTGTATCAGATAGAATCCATCAGTCATGTGTACAAGGCATAGTTATCATGTACGTATTTGCGATCTAGTAAATCCATGGTCGTGGTATACTTTGGAACCGAGTTCCGAGTGTTATTTAGAGATCGTAAATTTAAAAGTCGACTATATTATACCTTTGCGATCTAGTATATCCCCTGTATAATATTGATAGCTTGTGACGAAAGGATTATACGTATACAATGACATCGACTTGCATAGTTTAGCGAGATTATTTGTGGTCATCATAATTCATGAGTGGGTGAATTATGGACACGGAATTGAATTCTGTGACGGATAAACCTAAACTTAGAGAGTCCCACAATATGAAGTGTACTCGTTGAGCACTTGGGCAGCATATTATGAATAATATAGATTATTCATAATACTTCATCGGATTAAATAAGTTAATTCGAATCGTTTAAACGGTTAAACGAAAATACATGTATTAGAGGCATTTCAGTCAATTAATAATTAATGTGTATTTGTATTTGATACAAAATTTGATTTGATACATATTAATTAATTGTTAAATGAGATTTTGACACATGTCATTAATATATGTATTATGTTATTTAATGTAAATAAAAATACATATATATATATATATTTATTTATATTAATTAATTGTTTAGTTATTTAATTGTTAAATAATTAAATAATTAGAAATTAAATATCCTATCCATAAGTCATAATTAGTATGATAAGTGGTGAGATATTATTGGTAAAACATGGCATGACTTTTTTAAGCTTGAAGTGTTCAAATTGAACAAGTAACTTAAGGCTTATTAAATAAAATTTGAAAAAGGCCAAAATGCCCCTCCCCTAATTTCGTCCCTAGCCATATATAAAAGGGAAAATTGTCTTCTCTTTCATTAATTGGTCATGGCCAAGCCTCCACCATTTTAGAGAGCTTCCAAAATGGTTCTTGAGAGAAAACTTGAGAGAAAGTGAACAAATCAAGAAGAAAGCTTAAGGAAATTTGGAGATTTTAAGGTAATCTTTAATATTCTTAAGCTTAGAAGTTTATTTCTTGTTCTTAAGCATCTAGAATAGTTCTAGGGTTTCTTTCTTTCTTTAATTTTGGGGCTTTTTGATTTGGCGGATGGATTTGGAGGCTAGATGAATGTGTGGAGTTAGATTGAATAATATTAATGTAATATTAGTTCAATTTTATCATTTGATGACTTATTGAAATTCTAGAGTGTTATGACCACTCTTTTAACTCATAGAATTGTTCTTCAGTTCTTTATTTGTGGTGACTTTGGTTGGTGTAAGTATTAATATGATTAATGTTGAGAAAATTGGATTTAAAGCATGAAAAATGATATTTTTGGTTACCAAATCAGATATGGAAATTCTGTGACTTTGGTGATGAAAAGTATGTTGTATAAATGTATTGAATGTGTTTTGGGCATTGGAACAATTGCCGAAAATTATTTCGGAGTTGAAATATACGAAAACGGCAAAAAACGGCTTTACCGGGTGAGTTTTGGGCTTACCGAGTGTCCGATGTCCAAATAGTGAATTGGTCACTGTTTGGGCTGGCCATGAACTTCACAAGCATTATTGGGGCTGACCTGGGCAGTCCCCGTGTGTTTTGGTTGGTCGGTTCGGACAAAAACGCATTTTATGCCATTTTGAGGAAAAATATTTTCGTAAAAGTTTCGCGATGTTTCTAACATATTTATGTCGTTATTTGATATCGAATAAATATGTTTAGGTAAAATATGAATGAATTATTCATATTGGATATTGAATAATTTTAAAATTTAAAGTTTCGATTTCGCCCGAACCGCGAGCTTCCGCTGCTCCCGCGCTAAAACCCCAACATAGCGAGCTATTGTCAATGTATAATGAGAATAGACACTAGAGATCCTTCTAAATGCTCTAATAATATGATCAAGTTCGTAGCTCAATTTTTCTCTAAAAATTTATGTACCCATCAAAGTCACCAAATGGATTCTTTTATAAGGAAAAAAGAGAAATAATCCCTCAAGTGATGTGATAAAGAGTTTAAATTTCTATTAAAACTTTTATCACATCCTTATGATAGCTTAAAATAGCTTAAGATGGATCATAAGGTTCAAAAATTCGAACTAGATTTAGAGAGGATAGTTAAAAATTCAAAATTTGAATTTTCATTATCTAACACAATGTTAATTGATTATGATAATCGGATTACATTTGAGATAAATAGGCCACAATTGACCCCAAGTCCCAATTCAACCACACTCAATCACAATCTAACCATACCCAAACTACTTTTGATCATTTTCAAACACTCCATTACACTTAATACTTTAAATATAATCTGAAGTTTCATTAAGATATGACCTAAATAAACAGAGGTGAAATTGGAATTAAAAATCTTAAGGCTAAATAACCTAAATTTCAATCAATTTAATCCTAAACACTATTAAATTAAATTCTTTCAACACTTCAATTCCTTATCTCCTTCCACAATCAATTAATATGAAATTTTAATAAATATCTAATTCATATATATAACCAATATCTCAATCAACTCAATATAAATAAATTTAAATGCTTGAGGTAGGGTTAGAGAAATTACACATATGAGGATTTCATGTGGTTTGGCAACCCGCCTACGTCCAAACCTCAAGCAATTCAGAAGAGGATTCACTACAATACTAGGTTTTTCCGGGTGCTAAAGAAACCCTAACAAGTTCTTCTTTCAGATGTGGATTAAACCTCTTAAAATTATTCTTTAAGGTTTTGAAGATGATCCAAAATTTTTTTTTTATCAAGATTGTGGAAACAAAGCTCCAACTGACACAAAAGCTCAAAAGTGAGCAAATGATACAAATTTAAGCACTTGATTTGAGCTTGGTTATGGATAGGAAAATTTGAGCTATATGAATGATCAAAATATGTTATATGGACAAGATAGTTTGGGACAAAACCTAATCATTATGCAATTAACATAGTTCAGACATCCTACATCGAGGTTCAGACTTCTGGCCGTGACGTGGCAAGTGACTGTTGTAAAATAATGGCCAAATTCTATAATGTTCTGTTAACCGAACTTTACTGTTAGTTAATTGAATTCCTCAATTAGTTAACCAATCAAGATGTGAATCAAGATGTGATCAAAAGATGTCAATAAAGATACACCACAAGGAGTAGATATGGGCAAGATGAATAAGGATCCATTGCAAGTTCCAATTATGCCAATCACAAGGCAAAAAGCAAAGAAGATCAATGAAGCAATGACATGCCTATAAGGACTTGGTAAATTACATAGATAGGAAATTCACTCCTTCTTGCGAGAAGTATAGGAGTATATTCCTTAAGGGTTAAAACTGATTATGAAAAAAGGTCACGCGTCGCGACTCCCACTCGGTCAGACCTGAGGCAGAGGCATATTCTTGTTATAGGTTACGGCGTTAGGAGATGGTTGACGCGATGCTCACATAATCAAACCCGATACAGAGAGCATCCACATGTTCGGTGTCGCAACGCTAGGTGCTGAGCATTGCGACTTCCAAATGATCGACTCGAGGCTTCCACACGTCTGACCCGAGTCTTCCATACGACCGACCCGAGTCTTCCACACGACTAACCTGAGTCTTCCACATGACCGACCGAGTCTCCATACGATCGACAAGAGTCTCCACATGACCGACCCGAGTCTTCCACACGAACGATCTGGAATAGAGGGCATCTCCAAACTCGACGTCGCGATGCTAGCCCATACGTGTCGTGATGCTGGTCTGATTACATGCCAACCTTCAATTCTCTACTATCAAATTCCAAAATGCAATACTTGTTAGGGTTGGTGCTCGAAGTGTCAATCCGGATCGTATTTATGTCCGATTCATAAATACGAGCAATTATATTTTCCATAATATTACTAATTTAACGGTAGTACCCTTTTCTTTTATACGCTTATTCGATCTAAGTGCGATTAGATATCTGATTACGATTAGATCGAAACTGAATCTGGTTCAGTGATACGTGTATAATAGACAAAGATCCTAGGATTTACAGTATAGTGCGCAGTTACAACGTAGTTTGTAATTGACATTGGGAAGCCCACTATTAATTGTATATCCTTAAATAAAGTTCATGGTCAAGATTTGCTAACACGGGGCGGTTAGTAAAATCCGGTGAGACCAGTGCATGTCGTATATCGTGACTTGGTCCGATGGTTTATCCAAGTGAACCATGTGTCTCGGGAGACTCGTATAGACATGTAGGTGTTTATTTGATAAGACACTGAACGACTCACTGAAGGTTTCCTAATAGATGGTACACCAACGTGAATAGGAACCTTCTCGAGTTGAGCGAGCATAGTGGTCCTTCGACTTGAGATACCACAGTGGGATATATGAGTTATCCTCCACACTTTGATGGCAGTCACGTCAATGATCTATTCATGATTAGACCTCCGCCTGTTCGTTGGGTATGGACTGATGCTCATGATATCCAGTGCGTATCAAGATATGATCCGTCAGTCCGGTGTACAGGGCATATGCATCCAGCACGTGTTTACGATCTAGTAAATCAATGGTCGTGGTATAACTTCGGAAACGAGTTCCGAGTGTTATTTAGAGATCGTAAATTGAAAGTCGACTGTATTATACCGAACGGATTTGACGTTCTGATCTATATCCCAGGTATAATACGAATGGCCTGTGACGGAGGGATTATACGTATTCTATGACCACGGCTTGTATAGTTTAACGAAATTATCCGTGGTCGTAATATTCCATGAGTTGGTGGATTATGAACACGAAATTGGATTTCGTGATAGATAAATCTAAACTTTGAGAGTCCCATAATATGAAGTGTACTCGTTGAGCACTTGGGCAACGCGATATGAATAATACAGATTATTCATAATACTTCATCGGATTAAAAGAGTTAATCCGGATCGTTTAATCGGTTAAACGATAACACATGCATTATGGGATTTTGTTCGTTAATAATTATTGTGTATTTGTATTTGATACATAATACGATTAGATACACATTAATTATTTATCAAATGAGATTTTTACACATGCCATTAATATATGTATTTGTTATTTAATGTAAATAAAATACATATATGTGTGTAAATTAATTGTTTAATTATTTAGTAGTTAAATAATTAAATATTAAAATTAAAGCCTTATCCATTTATCATTATTTGAATGATACATGGTGAGTTTTAATTGGACCACTTGGCATGAGTTTGATTACACTTTATTATGTCCTAATTTGATTATCTAAATTAAAGTGAAACTGCTATTCAATTTGATTAAAATAGCAAAGGACAAAAATGTCCCCAACTACTAATAATTCGGTCAACCCCATTTTAAAATAGAAAATTGTTTTCTTCTTCTTTGAGAAGCCACCATTGCCGACCAAAAGGAGAGAAAAATGGGTTTCAATGGTTTAAACAATCCATGAAGATTGGAAGGAAAAATCAAAGAAAAATGCTTGGTTTTAGGAGATTTACGGTAAGTCTTCATAACCCATGGCTTAGAAATTGATTTCTTGTTTTCTTGATGAATTAGAATGGTTCTAGGGTTCTATGAATCTGAAATTTTTGGGGCTTTTTGTTGGACAAAATGACCCATAGCGTCACTATTTGCACAGATCATTGTGTTGTTGTAGCAAATTAACTATGTAACAAGGAAATTGCACTCTCGTCATTTGTGATTAGATCACCTTAGATATATAAATGAAGAGAGGTCCCTATGATTAGTTCCTGGATTGAGATGATATGAGACAGTATCAGTCCACGAAGGATTAATCATTAAATATCCCTAGCCGTAGTATTATCGAGACTGGACATCGATAATGCGGAATAGGCTAGTATTGCACTTGTGCGCGTTGTGAGGGCACAACGGCATAGTTCTCATATATATAAGTATTGGATACTTGTGCAAGTGCGATAGGAGGTCGTGTTTCACCGATGGTACGGGAAACAGCTTCGCTCTGGATAGACCCTTCGGAATCCCATTGGTATTATGACTAGGTGTCTATGGGAGGCCGAAATCAAGGTAGGTGTGTATAGTCTTAACCTGAGACTTACATCGCTAATACTTACGACAATCGGTAAACTTTGGTTTTGGTGGTGGGGGATCTTAACTGGTTCTGTGTTCACCTCTTCTGGGTTTATCAGAGAGTCGTAGTGTATTGGATGTGATGTCAAGACGGAAGTGTCACTCCAGTCATAATGGAGATGATGTCACGCAGGATACGGTATTAGTGCTCTTTTAGTGATGCGCATCCAATCGTGATATTATGACCAGGTCATGAATATCCGATTATAGAGACTAGTTACCAGACATCCGATATGTGTTTCGGACGGGGCAGACACTTATCCAGCCCCAGCCCTAGCACGTGATTATCCGATACTGAACCGATATGCACAATACAATTGTATACTACGCTTGATACAGATCTAGATATTCTTTGATGAATATGTCCGGAGAACTTGGGAAGACTTGGTGCTTTGCTAGGAGTCGACCTTGTCTCGTAAATCGGTAGAACGTAGTACTTGGTACGTACGTGATTCGGATACCCCGACGACCGTATTTACTGCCAGATTATCCGGGGATCTCATGGGTCGCTTCCCGATAATCCACCGATGACGCACAACTCGCACTCTTGAATAATCTGGGATTATAAATAGAAGAGAGAGAAAATTAATCTAGGATTAATAACGGAGATATTTTATCCGGGATAAAATGTCGTCTAAAGAGAGAGAACGATTAATTTGGAATTAATCGATGAATTAATATATTCGATATATTAACGAAATTAGATTTCGACGCGGAATTAAAATTAGATTTTAATTCGGGCAAACGAGTTAATTCAGAATTAATTCGTTAGCGACGTAAATAATAATTTCGCCAGGCGTAATTATTTATTTAAATTCGATTGAATTAACGTCGCGACGTAAGCTCGGTATTTCGGAAATATCGAACCCGAACGCATGAGTGCTTGTGGGCCCACTTTCATTTGGAAACGTGTGGGGCCCACATGACACATGTCATTCTAATGCTTTGCATGTAGATAGTGCAATGCACTCAATGTTATTGCATGGAATTGAGTGTTTGACACTCTAAGCCATTGCATGTTTTGTGTCATAAATTTATTATTATTTAATAAATTATGGCATAAATATAAATTGATTTTTGGTAAATCATTTTAATTAACATAACACAACTTCTTCTCTCTCAAAAATGCTCTCTTCTCTCACGCCCAGGGGCCAAAATGTTCACTGTTTTTCAACCACAAACCGTGAGCTTTAGGGGAAGCAAGAGTGGTTTCTCATGGTGAGAAATCAAGTGCTAGCACACTTACAAGTCTTGCGAAGGTGGTAGGGAGGTTCCCATGAGACGGGATCCATCCGACGAAGATTGGAGCTCCGTTTCTTCACTCAATTTTCTGTTTTTGTAGGCAGTGGACTGCATGCAGTAGGCTTACATGGCAGTGCGTTTTTGGGCTTGAATCGTCTCCAAATCGACATAACCGATCAATGTGAGTATTCCGCTACCTCCGTTGATGTGTTCACACATTATTTCATGTCTTGATTTGATCTTGGGACCTTATAGAAAACCAACAATGGCATCAAGAGCTTATGTTGCAAGCATGAAATTTGTAGGGCTTAAAATTTGGGTAAATGTTTGTTGAGCATGATTTGAATGAATTGTTTGTTTGAGTATGCTTATAACATGTTTAAATTCATTTTGGTTGGACTAATTTGATGAAAAATGATTTGGAATTATTTTCCCCAAACTTATTGCCTTGGCCGAATGTTTAATGGATTTTGAATCCTTGGAATTTTTGATTTTGATTCATTGGATGAGTTAAAATCATGTAGGATGATGTTAATTTGAGGTCAATTGGATTGTACTTTGAATTGAACATAAACCCTAAATTCTATATGTTGGCCGAATGTGATATGCCCTTGAATGTCTTGGTATGTTTTGATTTTATGAACATTGGATGTGTATGAAATCATTCGGGAAGTTAATACGTTGTCGATTGTGTAATTAATCAGATTGAATTCAAATCGGACAAAATAACCTTCCTTGGCCGAGACTTAGAAGCATGTAAATGGGTTTGATTTTTCATTATGTGTGTTTGACATGTGATAATGAATTGAATATGATTAATAAGACTAATTTGGTGTTTTAAAAATGTTGATTTAGTTGATTAATCATATAATGCACTTTTGGTAATTAAATTGTGAAAATTGGATTTTTTGGATTTAATTAATTGGCCTAATTTTGGAATTAGAATTTAAGTTGTAATTGGGCCTTTTGGGCTTGATTTATCAAGTTTGGTTTAGGCCAAGTGGATTGGATCCAATTGGGCCCAAAACCTTAACCATAAAGCCCAATTGTGACTAATGAACCTTTAAAGTTTAATTGGGCCTAATGGGCCGAAATTGATTTCTAAGGCATTTTGGGTGATTCCACTATTGGGCTTTGGTTGCCGACCCATGCCTAAAGAAATTAATTGAAGCCCATTAGACTTAAATTAAATTGACGTTGGACGTTAATCGGTCTTTGAGTCGCGTTACGATTAAATTTGGAATTTAAATCGAAAAAGGTTTATTAAATATAAAGTGCATATTTAATTTGGAATTGAATAATGAATTAGTATTAAATACATGTTAAATTTGATTTAATGATGTAGTTTAATTTAATTCATGAATTCGTACTTTGAGTACTTATTCGCAAAAACGAGTTTGACTCGAACAAAATCAAATCGTTGTTTGAACATTGGATGATCACTTAATTATCAGATTAATTAATTTGATTAGATTGATTGATAGCATGCTTATGTGTGTGAATACGTGGTTGTGTTGAATGAATAATGTATATCGGATGGATATTAGTCGGGTGGGCAATTTTAGAAATTGTTGTAATAAATTCGATTTATTAAATTGGACCTGCGTGTCCAGCCTTATCACCTTCTTTCTCTTTGTATTCTCTTCTCACCTATTCCCCTCTATGTATATGAGGTTTCTTTAGAAGTGTAGTGTAACGGGTAGAAGTAGTACAAGTGCTAGCTTGAGTGAGAAAGGGAGAGATTTGATCTAGGATCAATGTGTTAAGTATCCATCCGCATATCATTATTATTTTATTTCATACTCGCTTTATTATGTATTTAGAATGCATGTTTAAGGGTGTATGGATGAGACCTAACAAAGATAATTAAATTGGTAGCCAATTTGCACGCGAAAATCCCTCAATCTATATTAAGAAATATCCTTCCATTGAATGATTCTTGTTCAAGATCCGAAGTTGGCATTGGTTTGTTTTTGACCAAAGTCAAGACCTTTGTCAATCAAGGATGTACTTGAATCATGAGAGTTTTGTTGCATATCGGTGTCTTGTCCAAATCGTGATTTTTATTGACCAAAGTCAGATCACTTTTTGTCCAATGACATTGATACGAAACTTCCTCGTCAATGGGTCCCGCTTAACTGGAATCATTAGGTTTTTGTTGGCCAAAGCCAAGGCCTAAATGATTCGGAGGATATGGTTAGGAAAATGTATTGGATACATTGACATTATACATATGTTTCGGACTTGGATGTCCACCTAACCGGATCTAGGAATTGGATGAGATCCAATTGATCTGAGAGATCTACCTAGTTAAATAGCATACAGCTTTTTATTGGCCAAAGTCAGGGTTGTGTGTTATTTAATAGGATCCTAGCCCACTAGGAAACACGGTTTCCCGAGTACTCCACAGAGGGTTAGAGGCTCGACGAAAAATAGTGGGAGGCAAGTATTGAATTTGCAACATTCGTTCGAATACTCGCTAAACACGCTCATTTTATTTTACTCGTCATATTAATCAAAAGTATTAGTCGGACTAATATTTTATGTTGTTTTAAAAATATTTATATAGTTGGACTATATACAAACTTATTCAATATATAGTTGATTTTATAATTAGATTATAGTAATCAATATAATTGAATTAAATGATAGTTGATTTTATAATTGGATTATAGTAATCAATATTAAAATTATAGTTGATTAAATAATTGGATTATTGTAATCATGATAAATAGTACCTTATTAAATGATTAAATTAGTTGGACTATTGAAATCAAGAAAGAATTGAAAGGTTGAATATTTAAAATATATAATCCTTGGATTAAATGTTTTAAATGATTTAATTTTCAATTGGGAATTAATAATAGGTTAATTTATTTGATAAAATAACTTATTATGACTAAGCCCAAAATTAAGCAAATAGTAGAGCATAAAGTCTTTGGAAGATTTATGTGATGATGACTTTAGTGCTTAATTAATATACTTATAATAAATCTATCTTTAGATTTAAAAGTATTAAAATTGCAATTAATAATTCTTGGATAATTAATTGACTATTCTAGTGGAGAAAAGTCAAAGTTTGCAATTGGGCATGTAGCACAAGGTGCACATCATTTCGATATTCTAAAACCCAAGTGGTTTGTGAAATATTGAAAAGGATAATTGACATATCCCAAAGTGACTACCATTTGGATATGGAAGACACGAAGGAATTAAAGAAAGGGCGAGGCTCTAACTTTAAAATATTTGTCAAAGTTATGTTCACTACTAGTATTGAAATTGAATACTTAGTGTGGTACATAAAATATATGTATTGACGTTCAGAATCCGCTGTGAGCTGGATACTGGCTTCAAGCCGAGATTTCTCTCTGCGAATTGGAAACGGGACGAAAGTCGCTGTTTCGACCGTAGATACCTAAGTTTAGGAACTGCCTTTGGGTATGTACTTAAATTAGGAAATGTTATAATGTAACTAGTTTATCTAGAGACATTATCTCTATATCAGTGTTTAATCCATTGCGGATAAAACCTTTATATTCTAGAACACTAAAGTGTTTCAATATATAAAGATGATACTGAGATAAATACATTGGATGTAAATAACAGAATTTATATTTTGAATATAAAGAAAAATCTCAAACATATAAAATGACAAATAAATAGCTCAAATTGATTTGATCAATGGAGACTTATTAGTGGCATTGTTGTCTAGGACACATTAAACAAGACTCGTATATCCACACTTTTGAAGAGTGGGTACTAGGACTGATTTGACTATTCAAATAAGGTCTACAATCTAGTTTATTAAACAAGACTCGTATATCCACTTTTAAAAGTGGGTACTAGGACTGATTTGACTATTCAAATAAGGTCTACGAATCTAGTTTATTAGGTTAAATACCTAAAATACTATTTACTTGGTAATAGTAAAAGGGCCACCGATCTGTTAGCCCTATTCATGGTGAAGTAAGTGGGCCCATATCTAGCTAGGCTATATGTTAACATGAATATTTCGTGACCTTAACGAATGTGACATCACGTTGTGGTTATGTGTTTCTTTTGAAGAACACAGATCGGAAACATTAGAGTTTCGACACGAATTAGACAAACAGATCGGCTATAGTGTTATTCCGCCACGGTAATACCGTAATGGAAAATACTTAAGCAGTAAGTTTCATACGTACATGAAAGAGTATGGTATTCTTTCAGATGAGGACTCCTCTCGAGACACGTCAGTTAGACGGTGTGTCCGAACTAAAACCGAATTTTGTTGGACATGATAAGGTTTATCACGAGTCGCTCTGAGCTACTATTACCTTCTACAGGATATGTATTAACAGTGCAAAACTTATTTAGAATAAGGTTCCATATAAATCTGTTTGACAGATATCATATAGGATATGAACAGGGAAAGAACGAGGTTTCTCATTCCTGATAATTTGGGTATGCCAGGCATAGCGTTTGGATGATACCAAACTAAGGACCCAAATTGGATAAGTGCCAATATAGGTTATCTTAAGGGAAACCTTAAGTATAGTACTTGTAAATCCCACATGAGAACAATGTAATTGTTGCTCACCATGCGGTTTTCCTGAGAGGAATACCGATATGCAGTGGTCAGTGGGAGGATAGTGATACTCGATGAAAATCGGAGTGATACTGTTCAAGGCACGAAGTCCATAATGGAACGCAAATAGTTCATCTATGATGAAACTATACCATTAATCTTCAAATACACAAGAACCTAGTAGATCGGATAGAGTCAGAAAACAACCTAGGGTATGGGTTTCTGATCTAACCTCATAAAGATGTCAATCTTATGGAGGTGTACCATCCGACTACGTTATGAGGAAGTGATACGAGGTATCGACTCCCTGTTATGGCAAAGTGCCATGAGTCCGAAATGGATTCCATGTATAACAACTATGTTTGGATACTAGTTGTTGTACCACAAGGCGTAGTGCCTATGGTACATTAAACGTCTTCAAGGAAGACATACATGGAAGGCAACATACCAACGTGCAAAGCTAAGGTTTTGACGGAAAGGTATCGTTATCAACATTATGTTAATAACGGTTCAACCTTTTTACATGTTGCCATGGTAAATCCATTTTGAAGATGCTTGTTGATAACTGTATATTTCATTCATTTATGAAATATGTCAGTTACAAATCAAAATCGCTTTCCTGAAAAGGAAACCTTTTGGAGGATGTTTACAACATCCTGACGATTTTGTATAACCGACAAACAAGGTTTGCGGGTTATTCGATCCATGTTTGGATTGATGCAAGCATAAGGTTCTTGGAACTGTCGTTTTGAAATAATCATAATGGTTTATGATTTGACTCAAAACGAAATAATTCTTGTGTATATAAGGAGGTTAGTGGGAGAGCGCACTGACAGTGAAATTCCCATAAAGCTATTGTCGAAAGCTTGGCTTTCATAGAAATTCTCCGTAGAATTCTGGGGAGTAACAACCTTTATTCAAGGAATAAAGATCTACTGGGATAGATTTGGAGTTGTTAACACTCTCTGGGAAATTGTACATTTAAAATGTACTTGTATTGGTGTCTCATACGCTTCGAGCATATGGAGTCACAATCAGGTCAATCCAAGTGACAGTCACTGGATTAAAGATTAAGAACATCTGTTAGTATCTCTGAGAACTAAAGATGCTATCGTTTACTATGGAGAAGGAGAACTTGAAGTGACTGGGATCACTACAGCAAGTTTCCAAACGATTAAATACTGCGGTACTATAAAGTTTGAATAACGGGACAGTGAGCTGGAAATCGTCCAAGCAAGATAACTGTTGCCGAATAAACAACAAATGCGGATTATTGCTGCAGCTGAGGCAGCAATAGAAGTCTTTTGGGTCGAAAGTAAATCTAATTAGATTAAATATAGTTCTGTTAGCAGCTGAGCTAGGCGTCAGCACAGGCTAAGGAATTAAAGGTCTCATCGACGATCCAGATATATACTTCTATATCATCTGATTCGTTCGGATCATACATCGTGGCGATGTGATGATCGTATAAATCGCGTCAAACGATAAACAAACAAATCCGCTGACGAAAACCTTTCCTCAGCAATTTGAGCGAACCGTACATAGTTCAGGTGTAGGACACTTGAGTGACTCGCTATGTGCCAAGTGGGAGATTGTTGGACAAAATGACCCATAGCGTCACTATTTGCACAGATCATTGTGTTGTTGTAGCAAATTAACTATGTAACAAGGAAATTGCACTCTCGTCATTTGTGATTAGATGACCTTAGATATATAAATGAAGAGAGGTCCCTATGATTAGTTCCTGGATTGAGATGATATGAGACAGTATCAGTCCACGAAGGATTAATCATTAAATATCCCTAGCCGTAGTATTATCGAGACTGGACATCGATAATGCGGAATAGGCTAGTATTGCACTTGTGCGCGTTGTGAGGGCACAACGGCATAGTTCTCATATATATAAGTATTGGATACTTGTGCAAGTGCGATAGGAGGTCGTGTTTCACCGATGGTACGGGAAACAGCTTCGCTCTGGATAGACCCTTCGGAATCCCATTGGTATTATGACTAGGTGTCTATGGGAGGCCGAAATCAAGGTAGGTGTGTATAGTCTTAACTTGAGACTTACATCGCTAATACTTACGACAATCGGTAAACTTTGGTTTTGGTGGTGGGGGATCTTAACTGGTTCTGTGTTCACCTCTTCTGGATTTATCAGAGAGTCATAGTGTATTGGATGTGATGTCAAGACGGAAGTGTCACTCCTGTCATAATGGAGATGATGTCACGCAGGATACGGTATTAGTGCTCTTTTTGTGATGCGCATCCAATCGTGATATTATGACCAGGTCATGAATATCCGATTATAGAGACTAGTTACCAGACATCCGATATGTGTTTCGGACGGGGCAGACACTTATCCAGCCCCAGCCAGCTAGCACGTGATTATCAGATACTGGACCGATATGCACAATACAATTGTATACTACGCTTGATACAGATCTAGATTTCTTTGATGAATATGTCCGGAGAACTTGGGAAGACTTGGTGCTTTGCTAGGAGTCGACCTTGTCTCGTAAATCGGTAGAACGTAGTACTTGGTACGTACGTGATTCGGATACTCCGACGACCGTATTTACTGCCAGATTATCCGGGGATCTCATGGGTCGCTTCCCGATAATCCACCGATGACGCACAACTCGCACTCTTGAATAATCTGGGATTATATAGAAGAGAGAGAAAATTAATCTAGGATTAATAACGGAGATATTTTATCCGGGATAAAATGTCGTCTAAAGAGAGAGAACGATTAATTTGGAATTAATCGATGAATTAATATATTCGATATATTAAACGAAATTAGATTTCGACGCGGAATTAAAATTAGATTTTAATTCGGGCAAACGAGTTAATTCAGAATTAATTCGTTAGCGACGTAAATAATAATTTCGCCAGGCGTAATTATTTATTTAAATTCGATTGAATTAACGTCGCGACGTAAGCTCGGTATTTCGGAAATATCGAACCCGAACGCGTGAGTGCTCGTGGGCCCACTTTCATTTGGAAACGTGTGGGGCCCACATGACACATGTCATTCTAATGCTTTGCATGTAGATAGTGTACAATGCACTCAATGTTATTGCATGGAAATTGAGTGTTTGACACTCTAAGCCATTGCATGTTTTGTGTCATAAATTTATTATTAATTTAATAAATTATGGCATAAATATAAATTGATTTTTGGTAAATCATTTTAATTAACATAACACAACTTCTTCTCTCTCAAAAATGCTCTCTCTCTCTCTCACCCCAAGGGGCCAAAATGTTCACTGTTTTTCATCACAAAACCGTGAGCTTTAGGGGAAGCAAGAGTGGTTTCTCATGGTGAGAAATCAAGTGCTAGCACACTTACAAGTCTTGCGAAGGTGGTAGGGAGGTTTCCCATGAGACGGGATCCATCCGACGAAGATTGGAGCTCCGTTTCTTCACTCAATTTTCTGTTTTTGTAGGCAGTGGACTGCATGCAGTAGGCTTACATGGCAGTGCGTTTTTGGGCTTGAATCGTCTCCAAATCGACATAACCGATCAATGTGAGTATTCCGCTACCTCCGTTGGTGTGTTCACACATTATTTCATGTCTTGATTTGATCTTGGGACCTTATATAAAACCAACACTTTTGTTGTTGGATGGTGGATTGGAAGGATTAATGCATGTGTGAGGTAGATTTGAATAAAAATTAGTGTAATTTATATCCAAATTTTCATTTGATGAATTTTTGACATTCTAGAGTTGTTGATCCACTCTAATATAGCCTAGAATTGTTTTAGAGTTTTTCATGTTTGGTGGGACTCAATTGGTGTTGAGATTAATTGATTTAGTCTTGAAAAATTGGATTTAAGGCATGAAAAATTGGACAATTTCGTTTTATGTTTTGACCTGGAAATGAATATAATTTTTTGATGAAATTATTGTCTTTTAAATGTTTTGGATGTGTTTTGGGAGTTGGAACAATTTACAGAAAGTGTTTCCGACTTGAAATAAGCGAAAACGGCCAAAAACGGCGTTACCGGGTGGATTCTGAGCCAACCGGGTGACGGCTGTCCAACAGTGAATCTGTCACTGTTTGGGAAGCCCATGTACTGCCCCGACACTATTGGAGCTTACCTGGGTAGTTTCAATAAGTGTCGGGGTGGTCGGTTCAGTCAAAACACAATTTAGACCATTTTGCGAAAAATCGGTTTTCGTAAAAGTTTCGCGAAGTTTCAACTATTTTTATGTCAATATTTGATATTGAATAAATAGGTTTAGGTGAAATATGAATAAATTATTCATATTAGATGTTGAATAATTTATTCTGTATTTTAAAAAAAATTTAAAATACGATTTCGCCCAAACCGCGCTTCCGTCGCGCCCTATCGCCCAAAACTCCAACAAAAATAGTATCATAGCGGGTCTGATGCTTCATCCATTACATTATTCATGCTTGATATTTGATATATAACCCAATTTCGTTGTTCGCACATGCTAGAAATCTAGATATGTTTCTTAACTGTTCGGTTCTACGCTAACGAATATGTAACGAAAATTTAATTATTAGATTGAGTATGTGTTCTAAGGTAGAATTGAATTGTTTAGAAAATGATTTAAATTAAAATTCTGCATTTGATGTAGATTGTAGCTTCCATAAGAAAATCCCCGCTTTTAAATATGGCTGTAAAGTAACGTGTATTGGATACATGTTTCTTAGTCCGTCTTGTCAGTACGGTTTATGGGTATTTTTCTATAACTGAATCTGAGATCATGCCAAAGCTGTGAGGGTGTAGTTATAGGATAGTTATCCATAACAGTTGTATATTGATACTGGATAAATTCAAGTGAAAGTGGAAATCCTGAACGTTCCAAAGCTATAAGGACTACACCGGTAGCTTGAGTTTGTCATTGTCAAGTGTAGCCTTGATACGCCTCCCTGTGAACGTTCCAAAGTTGTCATAGCGAGAAACGGTCAGGACCAAAACCAGGATTCACTGGTGAGTGATTGACAAAGAGTTGTCTACCTAATGAATATACGTAGGCGAGATCGTGCCAAAGATGTGAGTCGAAATATAGTCATGGGATCCTACTCTCAGTAAGGAATTCGATTTAATTATTGAATTCCCATTTTCCATTGGGGATTACGGTATTACGTAAAGTAGTGGGAGACACTGCTGGGTTAAAAATCCATAACTTAAGTAGTGTGTAATATATTGGAATTTGCTGCTTTCGTTTTCCTTTATTCTATATTGTTTATAGATTTACTTTTATAATCCACTACATAGTATATTACTTAAATATATAGGTTTTCTGACTTTACTTGTGGTTACGTAGTTATAGAATAGGTTCTAGAAAGACAATAGACTTAGATATTGTTAGATTAGTTGAAACCATCGAGAACTGTTATTTCATTTTTCTTTGAAAATCAAGATGGTTTGTGACTTAGATTCTAAGTCACGATTAGGTAATCTAAATAGATATATGTTTTAGGATATTATTCTAGAAATAATTGTTTCTTATACACTAAGAATTGACTTGAATAGTTCATATCTCGAGATTCTTGACTAGCATTAAGAGAACCCATTAGGTATTTGTTTATCATATAATGACATTTCCTGGCTTTAGTGACTTTTAGAAGTCACGTGTCTGACACAGTTTACTAATCAATTATTTTATAATATTTGTGTATAATTGAACGAAAATTATAAAGCTTAAGAAAGGAGATGCGTATAGTTGTGTATAGAGAATATCGATTCTCACAATACGACAACTGTAGGTATTGGATACCAGATCTCCTGTCTAGTTATTTGAAATAATGTTTAATAACTGTTTTGATATTTGATATCAGAACTTGTGACTATTGGATAGTTACTTGTTCTGTATAAACAATTGTTACATATTTTAAAATGACTAGTAGTGACATTAATGAAAAGATAAACATTAAGAAAAATATTCGGTAAAATAAATAACTTAGAACAATACTTTATGAGATTTTATCATAAAAGCATTAGATGTTTGTTCCTTATGGTAAATGATGGTCTGATATGAGTTCACACCACATATCCTTATCCATTTAATGAATATTGTATTCAGGATGTGATTAAATCTCATTTAACCAATGATCGTCATTGGACTATAGATTTATTAAACTGATACATTGGATGTATGTAGTTTAATGAATTGGAAATTGCCTTATATAGTTTTATTTACTCCGTAACTTTGTTGTTGAATTTTCATGACTTAGTTACATGTTTCTAAAAGAATATATATTGAACGTTTTGAATGGTTCAAGAACTTTCAATATATTTTCTGTTGAAACGTGGATAAAATATTTTGAATGGTTCAAAGATATTCTATTTGTAGTGTTGAAAACTATATTTTTAAAATTCATTGTAAGTCTTTGAATTATTCGACGATGTTTGATATGATCAAACACATGAATTTAAAGGTAATTAGTTCTAAAGTTATTTAATGAATGTGGTTTTTACTCAATATTAAAATTCCACGATTCCATTGTGATGGAATTGATCAGTGGGAGTTATCGAATCTTATATGATTTGATTCGTTGATATTGAGTGTTACCGAATTTATTTTCAATACTCTTGGGGTTAAGCTCCAGTAACACTAATTCATCTATTTAATTTTGTTCCATTAGTTTCTACGATTACATATATGATATGTATAGATAGAAAATTCGAATCTTAAAAAGTTTGAGATTTGAATCTTTTTTTTGTATAATGGTTATATAATTGAAAGTACTTGTGCCACGGAGGTACGAGTGAAAGGTTTATCATTTATTCTATTTAATAGAATATTGTATTATATTTGATAGAATATCTTTTCTACCATCCTAACTAATGAAATAATTTTGTTACTTGGTGGTTAACATTGAATGTTGACGATTGCAGGAAAAAATTGACTTATTGAAGTCAAATGATAAACTATAAGTGGAACTACTGTGGGACACAAAAAATGGGCGACACATGCTGTTCTAGGCTCGCGGCCTAGTTGGGAGTACGGAGTAGCCCGCGGGGGACTAAACTGGAGAATAATGGAGTCGCCACCGGGCGTGAACCGGGAAAATGAGATTTAAGTCCACACTCACCCCTCGCAAGGGAAGACCTCAAACCGTTGGGTTTGGAATGGTCCTTTACTTATGCCACTTGTAATAAAATGATTTATACAATAATTTAGCCTAGCCTAAACAACTTATTTCCAATGATAATTATATTTCTAAGTTCACATGCATGACATTACAACATACAACATCACATGGCAATCTCATGAATATATTTCGATCATATGATATGGAAAACTAAGAACAACCTAATCATGCTTGAGTACTATCTTATGAATAAATAGAATGGATAAATACGGGAATACAAATAATATGATTCACTACATAATGCAAGAGAGATCACCCAATAGGAAATTATGCATGAAAAATGATGAGACAGACTCAGTTCAGCGTGTAGCGTTCGTAAATGCGTTCGAACGGTAAACTGAAGGTTCGCGTTCGTGTAGCGTTTGATAACGCATTCGAACGGGACCAGACCTGATGATACAAAATGTATGATAAAACAAAGAAAGTGCGTACGCGTTCGCATAGCGTTCGAGAGCGCGTTCGAACTGTAAACAGAAGGTTTGCGTTCGTATAGCATTCGAGGGCGCGTTCGAACGGAACCAGACCTGATGCATGATGAAACTAAGAAACTACGTACGTGTTTACGTAGCGTTCGAGAACGCGTTCGAACGATAAATAGAAGGTTCGTATTCGTGTGGCGTTTGAGAACGCGTTCGAACAGAACCAGACCTGATGCATACAACACATACATAAACAAACAAATCCACAATGCAGGACCTCACGTATCTGATTGAACTCATCTCGCATCCAATCGAACATACACTATCCAGCGCGGCAAAACATCGTGGTAAAGGATTTTAACCTCTCAAAATAGAGGACCTTTAATCGCACTTACTAAGCCCATGCGCAAACAACACAATACATATATAAAGAAGTAAAGACAATGATATCGGACTTCGTGTATCTGATTGAACATATCTCACATCCAATCGAATATACATCAACCGGCGCGGCAAAGCATCGTGGTAAAGGATTTTAACCCCTCAGAATAGGGGACCTTTAATCCAACTTACTAAGCCCATGCACTCGATCACGTCATGCATATAAAAATAAAGACAGTAATATTGGACTTCGTATACCCGATTGAACACATCTTACATTCAACCGAATATACATCGATCGGCACGGTAAAACATCGTGGTAAAGGATTTTAACCCCTCAGAATAGGGGACCTTTAATCCAACTTATTAAGCCCATGCGCTCGATCACATCGTTACATAAACAAATAACATACATAAGTCAAGTAACGAATGACAAACAAATCAAAACAACATAAAACAAAATATGCGCCGTTTACTCAAGTGGTACGTGGAGTTGTATCCCGAGTATAGATCATATTACTATCCATTCGGAATCGGCTATGAAATTTATGTCCAGGTTTCCATCCTATATACCACGAGAGGTGACACATTTTTCATTTTATTCAAGGGCCATAACATACATCATTTTACAATATATGCATATTTATCTACTCAAGGGCTACAACATGCATTTTAATATAGTAATTATCCGAACAAAACTCAATAAATAATAAAGATAAAACTGTAAATAAGTGTGAAAAATACCCTCAGGTCTAACCTTTTTTGCCGACTTTCAGACTTACGTTGCACGGAGATCAGAAGGGTTAAAGCTCCTCAACTTCTCCGGTTCACTGGTTAAGCGTCTTAGCTCACTGTTTTCCTGTTTTACTTGCTGTTTGATCTCCGTTTTGCTACTGTTTGACCTCCATTTTGCTACTGTTTTCTCTGTATTCTCTTCTTACTGTTTCAGGTCTTTAAAGCTATTGTTTTTGCGTTTTTTAGGGGTCTAAGGGCTGTATTTTTCGGTTGTTTAAGGAGGCTAAGGGTGCAGTTTTTTATGTTACTGTTTTACGGATTTTAAGGACTATTTTAAGGTGTTTTTAAGTGATATGGCTGCAGTTTTTGGGGCTGCTGTTTCGGTGTTTTAGTAGACTGTTTTGAAGGTTTATTTTCGGTGAAGTGAGGGTGGAGATGAAGAGAAATGTTTGCTATTTTTCTTGTGATTTGCGTGTAATGTCAAGGATTTCTTGCTGTGATTTGCGTGTGAGTTGTGTCGTGTGAATGGAGTGCATGTCTCGGTTAGGGGTTGTTTATATAGAGAAGGGCTAGAGCTTCTCCTTGTCTCACAAGGAAGGGATTTTGGCATTAAAGAGAGGATTTGATTTGGTGTTGGATAAGGAAATCAATGGATTGAGGGGGGACAAATTTTGGTGAATTAGGAAGGTTGAATATTTGATTGGCTTGGTTTAGGAATACAATTTGTTAGATTAGGAAGTCAACATTTTTAATTGGTTATGATTGATTTTAATTAGGCATAATATTTCTTTAATTTAGTATATGATATTTTAAGTTAGGAAGTTACAATATTTTAATTTGGTATAATTATATTTTATGTCTTATTTAATTTGGTATGTCAATTAATTAATATTTTATTTAGTTAATGTTAATTTAATTAATATTTGATTTAATTTGGATGTAATTTAGGGTGATATGGGCGTGTGGGCCTCTCTTGGTGGGATAGGTGTTGTGTTGGTTTGGTGAGTGGGCTAGGTGGGTGGCAAGGATTGTAGGCCAAGGTTAAAAGGTTTGCGGGGGGTTTTTGGGCCAAACGTGCTCTAAACGGAGGTCCAACAAGTGAGCCTGACGCTAAACAAGTCAATAAGGATCTAACGAAATACCGGTTCCCTTTCGACGATCGTTTCCCGCAATATCCTTAACTAAAAAAGGTAGTGCCTCCAACTGAGACTCATCATCGGGTTTCACATGCAAAAATATAATGCCTACAGTCGCCCCCAGTTTGATGGGACTTGTGCAGTGTGTGACTTTGAACAATCCTATCAAAGTTATGCAATGCATTTCCACTTACCTGGCTCGTCAGCTGCCTCGAGTTGAGTTGGTGCTGCAGTGGACCTCGATCTTGGGACGCATCCCAATAACTGCAACCGACAACGGGGGCACCTCAACCCTGGGACGCATCCCGATACCGCTGGAAAAGAGGGCCTCGCCCTAGAACAAATGATGTAGTGGGCCCTCGACCCGGGGACGCATCCCGGAACTACAACTGATGATGCAGTGGGCCCTCGACCCTGGGACGCATCCCGGGACTGCAACTATCAACATGGGTACCTCGACCCTGGGACGCATCCCAAAACTGCTGACGATGTGGGTCTCGCCCTCAAGCTGATATGGGCCTCGCCCCCAAGCTGATATGGGCCTCGCCCCCTGGGACTTATCCCCAAAAACTGTTGATGTGGGCCTTGCCCCCTGGGACTCATCCCCAAAACTGAAACTAAGCTGACGCTATTTGGCTCTTTTCTGCCGCTTTCTCTTTTCTTCGAACCTGCGAACACAAAACCAAGAATAAACACGAAGAGAATGCAACGTTACGTGTATGCATGAATGATTTTCTTATCCAGTTGGGTTAGGTCTTCTGCCAATTTCCTTGGTGACTGCTCGGTCTTCTCTCCCTCAGGCAAAATACTACTTCAATCTGTCTACGTTGATCGGCTCGGTGAACTCGTTCCCCTCCAAGTCTGATAGCTTCACTGCATCATTTCCCATTACCTTATGCACTATGTAAGGTCCTTCCCAGTTAGGTCTGAACTTTCCTCTTGGATCTGTCATCGACGGCCTTG
>SKCR01047922.1:0-41119 GCA_019454045.1 Zanthoxylum bungeanum | reverse complement strand
TTTCGGCCACAGTCAACATCAACAACCCTAAAATTTGATAAATTTGAATTTGAATTTCAAACATTAAACATTAAATATGAAAAAAATAAATTAATAAAGTAATAAAATCTCCCATACTCTATTGTAGATGGCTCTCTTTTTGACATATCAAGTTGTTGTATCAGTATCGATTTATGGCAACAACTTTTGATTTCACCGGATGATATGAATGAATAAACTTAAATATTTGACATGTATTAAAGAATTTTTGAAACTTGGATTCAATGCTATTGCTATCAAAACTAAAAAATAAGGGAGACATTGAGAGCATCAGAATTCTAGTAAATTTATTTATACTATACCAGTATTTTGTGTGAGTTAAACATATATTTTAGATATTGATTTTGTAAATGTTCTGAATCTTGTCGATTTTATAGTATAAATGAGATAACCGATTTACTTACACGTAATATTTATGTCTCATTCATTTGTCTCTCAATTCTTAAATAATTTTTTAATTTATTGTGCAATAGTTAATAGTCAGAGTTTACATCCTGAAGCACAATAAATAAAAAAAAATTCATGAAATAAATAAAAAACTTATAAAAATAATTCAAAATAAAATAACGAATAACAATATACTTAAAACCTAAAAAATTGACTAGGTTTTGTGGGCGGGTACAATTTAGATTTTTTTTATTTTAATAGGAGATTATATTTTTATATTGTAATAGTTTTTCTATTTTAATAATTTATTATTTTAATTTTATAATTTAATAATAAAAATATTAATTGTAGATATTATATGCCAAATATATATATATATATATATATATATATATATATATATATATATATTATTTTAATAGAAGGTTATAATGTATCTTCTTATTATAATAGGTAATAGAAAAATTAATTGTAGAGATTAAGTGTCATGTGATGCGATGAGAAAACTTAAAAATATTTAACTTATATATATTTTTTATCGGATTATCTGTGATATTATTCAAAAATTAATCGGATAGTATAATATGTCTTATTGTTATAATATGAATTTTATTTAATAGATTTATTAATTAAATTTTATAATTTAATAGTATTTTTAATTATAATATGATAATATAATTTGTTTTATATTATAATACATTTCTTATAAAATTATAATATATATTTATTGTAATAGGTTTTTTATTTAATAAAAAATTAATTATAGAGGTTCATTGTAAAGATTAAGTACTACATATATATTTTTTATTTTAATGAGAGATTATAATATGTTTTCTTATTATAATAGGTTTCTTTATTTAGTTTTATAATTTAATAATAATAAATTTAAATATTAATTAATTAAATTAATAAATTTCTTACTTTAATAGTATATTATATCTTTATATTATAATAGGTTTTTTATGTTAATAATTTATTATTATAATTTTATAATTTAATAATAAAAAATAATTCTAGAGATATTTTAAATTTATAATTTAATGATAAAAAATTAATTGTGGAAATTAGATTAATTATAAATATTTTAAGAATATTTTTATTTTATTTTAATAAGATACTATAATATATTTTCTCGTTATAATAAAAATTTATAATATTATATAGACAATATGCATCATTTCTTGCCATCAATCTCATTTACTGTTTATCAATCAGTAGTAAAACAATCTTCAAATGTAATCTTCCAAATTACAAAGAAGAAGATGAAATTTTTTTGAACATTTTATTATTTTGTAGACTCATATGGTCAATTTAAAATTTCGAATTTTACTTTATATACTATTTAATATACCAAAACAAATCATCACTTAAACTTTATATATTTTCCCATCCTTATGATTGACTTTGCAGTTCCTGGAACAGTAGCCTCCAAGACAATTTTCGAGAGCTTAACTCCACAGCATCCCAAGAAGTTCAATCAGCAAAGTTTTTCAAAATTATTTCAAGCTGGCTCACAAATGCTGCTTTGTTCCAAGTACAATTTAGAGCATGGCATCACTGGACAGTTGGATTCCAATAATGCCAGCTTAATAAAAAAGAAAGGAATCAGGAAGATACATGTCTGGCCGACATAATTATTTGGATGAGAAAATTCTACGGATATACAATCTGAATTTTATTGGGATTTTAAATACATAAAATTATAATACACCCAGAAATTTATGTTTACGAAGAGACAATCTTGAACTACAAATTCAATTTTTTAGAGATGAATCCCTGTAGAAACTCGAACAAGTGTTCTCCCATTTGAGAAGAGCAGGACCACTGATCTCAGTGATGATAAAAACCAACTTCAAACATAAAATCTTTAGATAGTGTAAATATTAGTTTATAATGTTAGAAACAAAAATTTTTGAGCTTGATGGTGGGAAAATGGAATGAATGTGCCTAATGAGTATTTAAATAAATATTAAATTTCTACATATCATAATTTATTTAACAGTAATTTACTTTATGCATATTTTAGTAATAAATATTTTTTTATTATAACATGAGTGTTTAAAAAAATTCTTAGAATACAAATTAGGGGTGAACATCGATTCCGGTTGATTGATTTTTTAGATTTTGAATCAGAACCGGTTCTTTTAAGTTTGGTTCCGATTCCAAAATTGAAGAATCGAATTTAAACGATCCATTCCAATTCTATAGTGGTCAGAACCAGAATCGGAACCAGATCATTTAACTAGTTTCTGGCCGAATATAGAACCGTTTCTGGAACCAAATTAGAACCGAATTAATACCCAATTTAATATTCTAACAAAATTTATAATTTCTTCTCACGCTTTCTTCACCTCTTCGTCTATGTGACAAGCAAAATAGCAAAGAAATAAAGAAGAAAAATTGCGCTATGGAAGAACACAGGCTCTCTCAAACATGTCGGAGATTTAAGCTACTGCAGGCGGAAGCCACGATTTCTCTTCAATATCCGTTCATTTTACAATTTTCAATTTCTCATCGCATCCAAAAAAAAATTATTTTTTCATTTTTCTCTTGATTGCTCTACAAAAATCATATAATTCAATGCCAAATTAACTCAGTAGCTCAAAAGCAGAGAACGAGAGACGCCAACCAAAAGCCAACTATCAAGCACTCTGATCCTGTTTTAACATTCAATTTAATCTGGTTCAGGAACTATTTATTTATTTTATTACGTGTTATTTATTTATTGTTTTTTTTTGTTGAAGTTGTGCTCTGTTTGTTTATTCTATGTTATTTTTCATCTTATGTTTCGTATACAAAATGTTGATAGAAGATCATGCGGTATTGGATTTTGAAATAATTGCATTTTGAAAATTTCACAATAATAAATAGATAGGATAAATCAGAACTGAACCAAACCGATTAATAAGATACCTTATTTAATTGGGTAAAATCCAATTCTACTTAATTAGAAACCGATTTTTTCTGGATAGGTTACGGTTCCACGGAAAATCGAAACCGAAACTGAAACCAATTTTACTCACCCTAATACAAATAACTCCACCTTTAAAAGAAAACAAGAAATGCAATTCTTGCAACAACCCTCGCCTCAAATAATTTAGATAAAATAGCCAACCCATTATCATAAATTTTAATTAACTTTGAGAATTTTGTAAATTTTACAGAAATAACCCAAAATTTTATCTAATTTACAAGATATCTTAAACTCCTTTTACACTTATGGGCAAAATATAGCATTTTAAACAATAATACCCCAGGTCAATGACAGGCGTCTACCAACATTAGGGGTGAAAAAACAAATTAATGTATAAAATTTATATCAAATCATAAACGAATCGAATCAAAATGTGATGCTTTTATTTAATAAACGAATTCTAATATGATTCAACAACATAAATTACAACAATTTATTTATATTATTTCTTTAGAAATATATATATGAAAATCTTCCGGTCGGAATGACCAAACGAAACGAAATCCGGACGCTAATCGGCACTGTTTGGCACTATTTTGTGTTGTCGTTAAGCGTAACCAGACGAAATCCGAATTGTAAGGACCGGATTGGAAGACGATATAAAATTACCCACCAAACATGGATAACTTTACACAACTTCTCATATTTTAATTGAAAAATAACAAAAACAATGAAAAGAAAAAACAATAAAATATTAAACAAATAAACAAATATCGCTTATTAAACGAATCAATTTTTCAAAATTCATACATTATTTGATACGAATCAAATCGAACCAATAAACAAATTAGACCCAAATTCTCACCCCTGACCAGCATCAATGACGTCTACCAGCTTGATTAGCTCGCCATCTTACTTATGCGCATTATTGTTCATAATGATTTTTCTTTTGCCATTAAAAATTTAAGTGGAAATATATTATTAATTTTTTTTTTTTAAATGACGACCTTATTTTGGGTCATTTCGGTAAATTTCTAATTGACATCAATCTCAACTATTTATCAAGTTTATTTTTATTTTTATTTTATTTTTTTGTAGCAAAACAATCTTCATCCAAAATTTTCTCAATCAGAATTACAATTCTTGAATGATTATGGCAATAACTTTCGCCATAAAAGTTCTCGTTAAAACAGCCCAACTCAAACATTCGAGAATTTTTGGGAAATTTACCAAGTTAACGCAAAATTTGAGCTAATTTACAAAATATCTTAAAACTTCAACTATTCTTACTTTTGTAGGCAAAACAGAACATTTTAGACGATAATACCCCCAAATGTGATGGCAGACGAATACCAACATCGACAGGATTAGGTGCCTACTGACTACAATACCCACCACCCTCAAATGTGATGGCAGACTTTAGTGGATTCAATTCTCTCTCAATATAAACAGACCAATCAGAAGACTGATTATCAGAAGATACAACAAAACTATCAAAGTGAAGCACCTAAAGGAACGCCATGTCTGCGAATTAAACTAACTAATTCATACTTAATAGTTACTTTTAAAATCTCAATCAATCTCCTCTTACCAATCAACAGCAAAACAATATTTACGTGAAATTGCAGTCTATCTCGATTACAAAAACACAATTATCAAATAATTTGAAGTAATTCGTGTAGGATAATGAAGAGAAGCTAAATCATCCTTGCCACCAGTGTTTAAAAAAACGGTTGAGGCGGCCGCCTCGCCGCCTCGAGGCCGCCTTATGAGGTTTTTCTGAGGCGCCCGCCTCTCTGCTGGTGAGGCGGCCGCCTCACGCAAAATCGGGGTGAGGCGGCCTGAGGCGGCCGCCTCACTAGCAGAGGTTTTTTTTTTTAAAAAAAAATTTCTAAAATGAAACGACGACGTTTTGGGCTTCCAAAACGGCGTCGTTCCATTGAACAACTGAGTGGCAGTAGAGCACTTGCACAAAAAAGGAGCAGAGACCAAAGTAAGTTAATCTTGTACAAATAATGCAATTTATATAATCAAATTAAAATAATACGACTTTATGTTATTTGTTAGGGAAAGGGAAAACTCCACAATTAGTGGATGAAGACAATACAAGTGGAGGAAGTTCTTGGATGATGACCCATCTGATGATGACATAGATTTTGACCCGAGCTTCATGCCGCTAGACACTATGATAGCTTATTTAGGGATTAGTTATCAATAATTTTTTGAACATACTATGAATTATGAAGAAAGTAATGTATTTTGGATTACTTATCAATAGTTTTTTGAACATACTATGAATTATGAAGAAATGAATGTATTTTGGATTATTTTTCCGATTTTCGGATCGAGGCGCCCGCCTCACCGCCTCGAGGAGGTCCGCCTCGCGCCTCAATGGCCGGCCGCCTCGAGACGCCGCCCCGTATTTTTAAACATTGCTTGCCACCAATGGATGTTTCAATTCATAAACACAAATCCTAAACATAACATACATTACTACTGTCATGAAACCTCATCCTTTGATAATTGATCCATGCCAAAATATCAGATAAGAACTATAAGTTGTCATCTTAGATACTATATCCTGCAAGTATTCATTCTCGGACCATTAACTTTCATTTACGATCAACCAGAATATTAAGTCATGAACTCTTGCCGGCAAGATCCTTGATTACAGACTCTGGCCTCTAGGGCCGAATAACAGACAAATCATTATTTAAGAGAAACTTCAGACCATCCTCCGAAGAGGTTACATTAAATAGGGACTCAGCAGACATGATTAAGATAGGTTCAGATAAAAAGACTGTCAGACTTCAGCTGAGGAAGATGAGGCAATGATCATTGGAAGGGGAGCTAAGGTCTGCTATTTGTTTTCCTTTTTTTCTTTTTTCAATGGTCTAAGCATCTCATCATCATCAACAAAGTCCTCCATCTGATCTCCTACATTTCATTTTCTTTCTACAACCCCCAGAAACATAGGTACATCTTGCAACCAGAACCAATTCTCGTAAGCAAAATAAAATTGCCCCCATCTAGACCCCAAAACTCTCTAATACAACTTTAAAACCTAGAAACCAAGAAACCCAAAACTATATGCAAGTTGGAATTCTGAGACAGATAATCCCCTACGCTGGGAGGTTCAAAAAAGCTCAGAGCCTCATTCATCTCTCACAAGTATGACATTCATCTATGCATAAAGGTAAATGCCTTTACAGCCATAACTATTAGTCACTCCTTGGACACTAATTTTTATTTCTATTTTTATCAGAAAAATAAACATTAAAATTATGAACATAAAAAATTATGTTTTACGAAAGGTAATATTAATTTCATTAGTCAAGCCATCTTCAAATTGAAGAATCTCAAAATGGCACTTACATTTTAAGTATTGACTAATGATGTTAATGTTATTCATTGTGTAACCCGTCATTGACAAGCTTCGTAAGATCAAAAATACTAATCAAGTCCAACCTGATAATCTTATTTTTCAAACTCAAAACGTGCAAAAATCCTTTATATGCTATAAGATGAGAATTGGCAGAAATAAGTGTTTGACGGATCTTTCTATATGCAAAGAGGAATTTGAAAAGCTCAACCTATGGGAGACTTCCAATTGTTTGGCTGCAAAAAGTTAAATCCAGAAATCAAATTCGAAAAATAGGATAAGAAAGAACTCAGAGACTATAATACAGCTTTGAAAATTTTCCTCTCTCCTCTTTTAACAATAAATAAATAAGATTTAGGAGTTCGGAATATCAAACCATGAAATATGCAACAAATGAAACATATTTAATTTATATCGTAAAAACAAAATTAGTAATCTGGCAAAACTGGAATCTCTTCCTTCTCTTTTACCTAATGATTAAACTGGATACTAAAAGATCAAAAGCTAAAGGAGAAGACAATTAAAATAAGAAAAAAATAAAAGAAAAGACAAATTCCCATTTCTGCAACCTACAACACTTTGCTATTTATATATCAAATCACTGATTCCTAACCACAAAAGATAGATTCAAGTCATTTTTCGCCATGTTCAATCAGAATAAGTTTTGCAGTATCTACGTAAACGCACACGGATAGCCTTCAGCAATTAAATAAAACAAAATATTTGCAGTTTTCTAATAGAAAAACAATCCAGCATGAGCAGCTGCTCAGCAATTATCGAAAACCACAATTTAAGTTCGTCCTAGCGAAATTGTGCATTCAGAGATTGTGTAATTGTTGAAACCACGAAGCCGTTGAATCGTCCCTCATTATCATAAACTCCGCAGTTTGCGCACATCCTACAGAATCATCGTTTCCACGATTTAGCTTGATTTTTTTTGTTTTGTAATGAAGTTTCTTAGCGGCAGCTAACGACCATTAATAACATAATGTCTAGCTATAAAGAGTAAGCATCAATCACCTGCAACATCAAATAACTCAACGCTTTCCACGATGCCCGCCACCTGACCTTGCACCAGGATAGCGAGCAAATTGCAACCTTAATTTGACCGAGTCACGGTCACGGTCATGCTCATCAAATCTATAACCTGCAAAATTGAGCTTAACTATTTTACGTGGTACAATCGACTCGTGTCGAATAAGGCCATCAGTATTATAGGTTTTATAAGAGGCACAATCATTACCTTACCCCAATTACACATTCAACTAATAAATATTTCATCATTTACTGCCAAACCTACACAGCATAACCAGTTATGGTTGAGAAAAAGGCACCCTAGGGAGAACAGGAAAAGGACTTGTCGCCTTCCCAAGAAACAGTCACTTGCCAAGCTTTTATCGCTCTAACTTACACACATTTGAGACTATGTAAGACTTCTTGCCCCTATCTGTTTGTTGCTTCAGCTACTTTGAAATTTCAATGTGGCATCCCAAAGGAGGGATGGGAAAAAGACATAGTAACTTCTCAAGATACGGGTATTTCACCAGGCCCTTCTACCTTGGTCATTGAAGAAACTGGGCATGATATTTACCCCCAACCGCTCATAGCTTCAGCTTTTCTCTTGCTTATGGACAAAAGAAAATAGAGGAAGGCAAGGGAAACAGAAGGCAAACATATTACAGCCTCGTTAATTAGTCAAGGTACTAGATCCTGCCTCTAATGGTTGCTCAAACAAATAACTAGTCGCGATTTTGGCCGATTATGTTTAAAACAGCGAAAAACTGATAAAGGAAAAACAACCTCAAGGAACCCAAGAAATTTTGACGAGTCAAATTGACTGCAACATTTAACAAATTGTGAACATGCAGAAGCAGATCAACTATTAGATAATACGAAGAAAATGGTACTGCAGGAAAAAAAAAAAAAGGGGGGGGGGGGTGAGGAGGGGAACGCATAGTATATGTAGGCAACAAACAACAATAAAATTGCTCCCTTTTTTGGTTGAGTTTTAGTAGCTTAAATTTTACAATATTATATTAACTTATGTAAATTAAAGCTTCTTTCCTTTCAAATTTTAAAATTCGTCCAAACATTCATAAATTTTTAACCTAATCAAACACACTGTCAAAAATGGTAGTAGTAGATGCATAGAATGCATTCTAGAAATGATGATAATAAACAAGATTGTCAATTGACATTTAACCTTATATTAACTGTCGACATCTGTGAAGCACTCTTTCGTAGTAGAAGTTTTTCACTTGATACGCCATGACTCTCAGTTCCAAACATGTATTACACAAACTTTAGACACACGTGTCAAAGTTACCTTTTGTTTGATTTCTAAAACTAATACAACACAGATTGCATGATATCGTTTCATGGCGAAGTATATAATATTTTGATAAGTTCGACAAATACTATTATTTACTGGGTCACATTATTCTTTCGCATGCACTATGAAAGAATACAACTAGATTACTTAAACATATAAAGTCAAGACTCACCTTGTAAAGCATCCATGGCGGTGGCAGCATGAGCAGGACTCACAAAATCAACAAAACATAAAATTAGTGGATCTCCACCAGGCTGCAACAGTACAAATTCATCAATGTACAGAATAGTGACTCCACAAGCAGGAAAAATGAAAAAACAACCATACTTACATGTCTTGATTCCTTGCTTACAAGTCTAACTTCTTTATACCCGACAAAAGGGCGAAAGATATCTACCAAACCAAGTGAAGGAACAAACGCAATAGAGAATGAAAGCAATGAATACAAGCATTGACCAGTTAGCCAATGAAAGGATACGAGCTACTTCCCGTCGTGAACAATCAGAAGGCAAGCCCTCCACAAATAGAGTGCTGGAGGCATCAGGGGGAAGAGGAACCTCAGGCCTTCCACCTAATCCCAAGGCCCTATCTTTTGCAGTTGGCCCTGGGTCCACCCCCCCAATACCCACCATACGCAGATCATCAACAGGATGGCTAGGTATTCCACCACTCATGTGTCTAGCAGACTGTCCCCCACCATAAGATGAAATTTGCTGGCACATATGTTTTGATTATTAGAACCAACACAAACAATCACAGAGTAATTGAAACTAAGACCTAAAACGAAAAGGTAACCCAAGTACCGCACTACGCAAGTAACGATCATATGATGCTTGAAGAGACTCATTATCTCTTATTGCACGGAAAGCTCCTCTGTCATCATCACGGGTGTAGTAACTGGACAGTTCATGGCCACTGGGAACATCTACAAGATTAAGCAGATACTTCAGAAAATAATACCCTAGCAATCACACAAATTCTGTAGCCATGTGCCTACATAACAAGTACAAATGTTCATACAATGGTTTTCAAAAGCTTTGCCAGACATTTGCCCACATCACTGTGCCAAATTTCTTGGCTCCTATATTGCATGGAGGGATACCAACCAGACAATAACTCAGCACGAACACAGACAGAAAATTATAGAAAATCTTTATAAAAAAAGGCTTACATATAGTGAGATAATGATTAATCGAACACTCATCCTGATCAAAAGCATTGAGATAATCTGTTATGACAGTTTGATAATAATGTGCTAATCCATAAATGGTCATCTAAAATTGATTAACTAATGAATCATATTAAATTTATAAAGACAAGACTCAAAGAGCCTGTGTATTTATAAAGGATGGATCTCAAAGCACAGATTAAATGTTAGTCACAGCCTCTTTGGCACTTGAGAGATTACCACAGTTAAAACACATGACAAACTTGAAGATCTAAAATCAAAAAGAGATTACCACAGTTAAAACACATGACAAACTTGAAGATCTAAAATCAAAAACTAACACTCAGGCAGTTATAAAATAGAGATTACTAAGTAACTATTTCTATCACAAACTAAAATTCACAGAAATCCACATAACACCGTAAAGGTTTTAATTTAACAAAGTCTTGAAATCCTTAACTCATGAGAATGGCAAGATAAACTCACCCACCAAGAAACTATAACACCCTTGACAATCTAACCTACGTCATTCGGAGTATGGAACATGCGGTAGAAGAATGGACCATGAAACATAGATCGGTAGGCATTCATTCATTTAGAGATTAACTCCATTTATGGGCATATGTTTCATTTAGATCTTATATATTTTACAAGTAAAAAATCCATTGCAAACATTTGACAGTTATCATAAACAGGGTATCTTGATAAGACACACCTAAAATTAAAAGTGCAGTTTTTACTGGGTTGAGCTTGTGAACAAGAAAACAGAATGACTTGTACTTCGCCATTGCAAGCAAAGGCAACAAATTAAGAGGAAACTTCATGCCAACCAACAAACACACCTAGTCCGTTTCAGAGCTAATGCTTATAACTTTGAAACTTCATTATACATGGGACTATTTGTAGGAGAAAGCTTGAAGATGCATCAAGTGAAAAACTGAGAAAGGATAATTAATGAATACAGCCAGGTTCTTCTAATTGTATTTGGAAATATAACAATTAGTTAAATAATCCTCCCACTGACCACCACTCAGTAGGGGTGGGCAAACGGTTACCAAACCAAACTGGACTAAAATTTCGGGTTCGGATTGGGCCAACCTACTGAAACCGTTTGGTTTCATTTCAGCAAACCAATCAGTTTGCAGTGCGGTTCAGGTTAAACCTGAACCAAATCCTAAAACTGATCGGGTTATAACTTAAAGAAACAAAACAAAATCTCTCTCTCTCTCCTGCAAACTCAAAAACCACATAGGGATTTCTCTCCATTTGAAGGAAACAAAATAAGATAAATCAAAATCTCTCTGAGCATCAAAAGCAATTAATCTTATCAACAGCAATAATTTCTTCTCTTTGATCAAATTGTTCTCTCGTTTCCCTTCAAAACTCAAATATAGATTCCTAATTAAGCCACCTGAAATCTAATATTGTTAAAGGCGTAAGGCGAACTAAGACGTAAAGGGTCATAGGGTCTAGGCACAAGGCGAACTAAGACGTAAAAGGTCATAGGGCCTAGGCGCACGCCGAAAGTCGCAAGTCGCACGCCTGATGAAGGTAAGGTGCAAATTGCATATATATATATATATATATTCAAGTCAATTAAAACAAAGAGAAATCAATGAAAATATATCAAAAACCATTATAATAATATAATACAAATACTGATTAATACAATTAAGGTGTTTGTCAAAATTTAAATACTGATTAATACAATTAATGTGTGTCAAAATTTAAAGCTCACCCCAAAACTCATCCTAATTTATTAATGAAATGTTATACAACTTGATTTCGGATTGGGTCAGTCAATTCAGGTAGGGTCTTTCTCACCCATTTTTGTGAGGCACACCTGAGCACATTTCAAAGGCACACCTGATGAAGGTCGCCTTGCCTGCCTTTAATAAGGCGCAGTGGTCTGAGTCTGAGGCTGAGGCTGAGCCTAAGGCCGAGCCTGAGCCTGATCTTTAACCTGAGGCGTGCCTTTGACATCTATGCTGAAATCCACAATCCCTTCCTCTCCAACTGCAAAACCCAATTTGAATTATAACCCTAATCCTAACCCAATAACCCTAACTTGCAACAACAAAATTCGCAACAATCACTACAACAGGGTGGGGAGAAGAAAGTTGGTGAAGTGATGAAGAAAGCAGATGGTCTTGCTAGGAACACGCCCTGAGATGGCGGAACAAAAAGTGGAGAAAAAGAAATTTCCTTTTCTTATGTCCCTGTGATTTTTTTTATTCAATTCTTTTAATTTTTTACAAGTGGATGGTTATCTTTTGAAATATAGTAACAATTTGAAAGGTGCTATAGCGAGTCGAACCTAGGTCACTCGATTCAAAATTAGGAGTGCTAACCACTACACCATGGATCTGTTTTGTATTTAATTTGACCTTTAATGATATTTAAATTTTATATAATAACCCGAACCGAATTAGTAAACCGAACTAAACCTATTTAAATTCAATTCGGTTTGGGTTGCTATTCCAAACCGAATAAAACCAAAACTGAAACCGAACCTGATTTGTCCACCCCTACCACTCAAGTTGTAATAGAAACCTAAACCTAGTGAAAATGGTAGAAAAGCAATATAGTAAAAGAGGTTGTAATTCCAGTCAATTAGGGTTCCAAACCGAATGAAACCGAACAGAACCCGATTTTGCCACCCTACCACTCAGGTTGTTATAGAAACCTAAACCTAGTGAAACTAATAGAGAAACAATATAGAAAAAGAAGGTCTATTTGTTAATTATATAATTTTGATTTATGGACAATCAATTGACCACATTCTAAATCCATCTATCCATTCTACAAAAACTAAGGCCTCAGATAAAACATAATAGAGATAGATTGATAAAGGACGGGCTAATAAAGAATTCATGGTAGTGGCTACCAATAGTTTGATAAAAGGCCTAACTGAGTTGACTTGAACGAATTGGTGGTCAACAAACCAAGCCAAACAAAACTTTTTCCCATTAGATGGGGTCGGCTACATGGATCTTGTGACACCATTGTGCTCTATCTGAATCATTTTTTCATCAAGCTCTATAAAACCTAAGTCTCTTTATTATTTTTGTCCATATCAACTAAGGCTTTCCCCTTCCTCGTTTGACATATGGCAGCACAATTTGCTCTCATTTTCTCACCGGATCACTTAAAGGTCTTCCTTGGATGTCCAAACCATCTTAATATTATTTCTCTCATCTTCTCATCGATCGTTGCTCCACCCAGTTTCTTCCTAATTATTTCACTTTCCTAGTCCACCCACACATCCATGACCCATCTAAGCATTCTCATCTCTGCTACCCTCATTTTTTGGACATGTTAATGCTTTATTGCCCGACTTTCTATTCCATAAAGCATTGCACGTCTCCCAGCGGTCCTATAAAATTTGACTTTAGGTTTCAAAGGAATGTTGCGATCACATAAGACCCCATACACACATCTTTATTTCCACCAGCCATGCGTAACATCTCGATCTACTTCCCCATCTTTTTGAAGGATGGCCTTGAGGTACTTAAGATACTCGCTACTTAAGATTGATTGGTCATCAATTCTTATTTCTGCCACATTACCTCTAGGACCTTTGTTACACACACACAATGTGTTCAATTTTTAACCTACTTAGTCGAAAACCTTTAATTTCTAAGGTTTTTCTCCACATCTTAGGTTTAGCCTTTACACCTTCTTTATACTAATCCACCGAACAATATCATCAACAAAGAGCATACACCATGGCACCTCATCTTGGATATCCTTAATTTACATCAATCACTAATGCTATGTTTGGATTGATGGAAGAGGAAGGAATGGAAAGGAATATAACTTAAAATGTTTAAAATTTATTGTTAGGATTGATGAAAGGGGATGAAAGAGAGTGGAAGGAGATGAAAGGGCATGTAACTAAAAAGGGCATTGAGCTATTGAAAATGAGCCAACCAAATCAGACGATTGGAGATAGAACGTAACCTAAAAAAAAACTGTGAAGACAAATTTGTCCCTTGAAAAAATGACATTAAAATGTCTTTTTTTACTTTTAAAATCTAAAAATAGGGTTCGGTTCGGTTCTGATCCGAAATCGAACCGAACCAAACTGTCTGATTCACGGTTCCAAGAAGCTGGAACCGTAACCGCAACCAAACCAGTTAAAGTTTTTTTATAACCGTAGAACTGGACCAAACCGAACCGAACCAAACCGGAAAAACCGGCTTGTTTCTGGTTTAATCCTTTATTTTTGGAAAAAAGTAAAAAAAAAAAGGTGATTTGGTTCCGGTTCCGAAGCGAACCGGACCCGAAACCTAAGTTACGGTTCCACATTATGTGGAACCATAACCGAACCCGAACCGAAACCGGATGGAACCGAAACCTTATGGTTCCATCTGATTCGGTTTCGCTTCCATACTAGAACCTTGGCCGGGTCTATCTAGAAAGACACAATTGTCTATCTAATTACGTTTCATTTCATACGCACATCTCCATTTGGTTGCGATACTCTTTATTCCGTTCCATTCCATTGGGATACGTTCCATCAATCCAAACATAGCCCAAGGCAAAAAGATAAAAGCTCAATGCAAAACCTTGATGTAAACCTATGGTAATAGGAATGTGCCTTATTACTTCTCCTTGTGTCTTAAACACAAGTCATTGCGCCTTCATACATGTATTTAACGGCTAGAATATAAGCAATGCGTACTCCCTTCTTTTCTAGTACCCTCCAAAGAATTTCTCTTGGTACTCTATCGTAAGTTTTTTCAAAATCTATAAACACCATATGAAGGTCTTTCTCCCTACTTTGATAATATTCCATCAAACCCCTTAGCAAGTGTATTGCTTCCATAGTCGATCATCCTACCATGAACCCAAATTGTTCTCAAGTATACTTGTTTCTTGTCTTAACATGCGCACAAGTATTCTTTCCCACAATTCATTGTGTGACTCATTAGTTTTATGCCTCTATAATTGGTGCAATTTTATATCTCCCTTATTCTTGTAAATAGGTACCAAAATACTCTTACTCCATTCCTCGAGCATTTTCTTCGTTCTCAAGATAACATTGAATAACTCAGTTAGCCAAATTATTCATTTTTGTCCTATATATTTCCACACTCTATGGCACAACTGCTTTTCCATTCTTCATCTTTGTTAATGCATCTTTTACCTCAGATCATTGGATTCTTGGGTAAAAGGCATAATACCGATTTTCTCTTAAGCATCCTAACTCCCCATGATCTATATCTATCTCATTTCCAACATTAAATAGTTGATCAAAGTATCTTCTCCATCTTTCTTTAATCTCTGCATCGGTAACTATTATGTTCCGTGCCTCGTCCTAGCTACAATTTTGCAGGGTCCATGAAGCTTGCTGGCCTACAAGCACCTCTGAGTTTGCTCATTTGAGACGTAAATGCACCATTAATTTCCTTTTATTGTATCGTATCATATCAAAGTAGGAAAATATCTCGAGGAATAATTTTGTATCATGATTAAAATGTGAAAAAAATGTGATAAACTCCTTCAGGTGAAAGTTCACAAGATTCAAAGTTTTCTTGAATTACCTCATAACATTAATATATAGCTTTTATTGGGAGCTGTAGATAATATAAAAGAATGTTATGTGAGCACCTACTGACTATTAAAAAAAAGATGGATTTTCCATGAGGACTAGAAAGCGGCCAACCACTATAGCAATTTAGTGCTTATAATAACTATTGTTACTACTGAATAACAATTCCCCACATAAATCGCCCGTATTAATATGCATAAAAGAAACCTTCCAAATTAGCAAAAGCCAAAAGGATAAGCACGAAACAAACAAACAAACAAAAAACTAAAAAACACTCATTTCATTGACAATAGATATTGTTGCTTGAAATTTCAAATTCTTAAAATTTTCATACATAAAATTTAAATATAGTCATTGATGTTTCAATCAAAGTCCCAACAGTAAAGATAGTGAGATGGTCAAGAGCAGCCAACACATAATGCAAGGCTAAATAGATGCCTATGACAGTATTTAACCATGGAAAGAACAGAAATAGCATAGCAGTCACGATCAGCAACGTGTCCTAGACTAGAACTAAAGGAAATCAATTGACCAAGTACTGAATTTGTAATATTTTATATTCATGGGGCTCACATCTTCTCAGAGTGGATATACAGAGATCAATATATGATTTCATAATGTCAAAATAAATCCAAACAAGATCACTCATGTAGCTGATCATGATATGATGAAACACTTTTGTTGCTGTTCAAAATTGCTGACTTTTATTCCCAGTACAAAAAAGGCCCAAAAAGAAACAATTTGATGAATTTCTAACCCTAAACGCATGCTAAATCCATAACAACAAAAGCCAATAGAAGATTGATCAAAAAGTTATTACAGATATTTAAAAGATACGGTGGAGAGTCATAAAAGCAGAAGCAACAAGAAAGGTGAATAAATTTTAATTAAAAATAATTAAAAAAAAAAAGAATTAAAGAACATACAGAATTCGACTGAAAATTAGGGCTTTAAAGTTTCAAGAACTTCATCAAAATTGACAACCGACGAGTGAATATTTAAGCTTAATTGAGCACTAACAGTTTAGAAAAGCATGTAATTGAAGAAATTACCGTATTCGGTGCGGGGCCGTTTGGAAACGAGAGGTGGAATCGCCGACTGCGGCGGTTGCCGTGCGTCGCTGTACCTCCAATAACCGTCGGCCATTTGTTTGTTTGTTTAACTTAGATATGGAGATAGAGCGCGAGAGAGAGAGAGCCAACTTAGATATGGAGATAGAGCGCGAGAGAGAGAGAGCCAGACTGAGAGACTGAGCAAATGAAAAACGAACTTTGACAAAATACGAAACAACTGCTTGCTCGGCTCGGGAGGTTTCCACTTTCCCTTTGCCCCAATTACCACTTATATAATATAATACGTCTTTTACCCCCACTTATAATGCCCTTAAAAGTCGGTTGTAAATGTTGAATTGAATTAAGTGCTCTCAAATTAATATATATATATACTAGTTTTTGCCCGTGCCTACGGCACGGTGTTACAGTATTTGGTTACAATATTTGCTCGTGTCTACGGCACGGTGTTACATAATTAAATGATTTTATTTTTTAATTAAATGATGCCGTGCCTACGGCACGATGTTACAGTATTTGGCCGTGCCTACGGCACGGTGTTACAGTATTTAATGATTATTTTTAATTAAATTATTTTATTTTAACTTTCTATTTTATAATTTGAAATTTTTTGACCATTTCCATCAATCAATTTACTATTTTTCCTCCAATTACCAATGAAATGATCTGAGCCGTCAATTAAGCCACATAAAGAGAGCCGTTGGATACATTCTCTTTCCTCCAACATCATTCTCCTTTATTATATAGATATATATATATATAGATATATATATATATATATATATATATATATATATATATATATATTATATTATCTCTCTCTATATTCATTGGGCACATCCATATATATTTCTCATATCTTCAAACTCTAAAATTTTTTTTTTTTCTTAATTAACATATTTTAAGGTAAATTTCGTGGGAGTGCTCATTGAATTTTAAATATTAAAATAAGGAAGAAAAAAAATATGTGAATTCTTGTTTTTTAATTTTGATTGATGGAAATTATTGAAAAAAATAACATATATTTTATTCTTTTGAATTTTTTATTGGAAAAACCCACCTTAAGGCTCATGTACTCTCAATGTTTTTTACATTACACCTCTGTACTAAATTTTCTACACATTGCACCCATGTACTCTCAATGTTTTTTACATTGCACCCATGTACTAAATTTTCTACACATTGCACTCATGCACTCTCAAAAAATTGACATTCCACCCTTATTTTAACGGCAAGTTAACAGAGTTGAGAAATATTCTGACATCACCCACCCTTATTTCGGATTGGACCGAGCAAATTTTTTTACTTTGAAGTTATGCTAGGGCGCATTACATATGTTAGAGCGCATAAATATTATGCTCCTTCTGATACATTCAAAAATCCAACTAATTTATTGCAAAAATTAGATCAAAACTACGATCTTGGAGTGTTATTAATGAACAACAAAAAACAAACAAAGATACTTCACGGTTATCAAACATCATTCCTAAAGAACGACAACGAGTATTACATGTCATGCGTGCACATTTATAGCAAACACCCATTTTTTTAGCTCCTCTTTTTAGCATAGGTGTTTCTTCCTAAACCAGGCAGATATGACACAAATAAGGGTGGGTGATGTCAGAATATTTCTCAACTCTATTAACCTGCCGTTAAAATAAGGGTGAAATGTCAATTTTTTGAGAGTGCAGGGGTGCAATGTGTAGAAAATTTAGTACATGGGTGCAATGTAAAAAACATTGAGAGTACAAGGGTGTAATGTGTAGAAAATTTAGTACATGTGTACAATGTAAAAAACATTGAGAGTACATGGGCCTCAATGTGGATTTTTCCTTTTTTATTTGTTGTTTTCTTTTTTACACTTTCTTCCAAACCTAAAATCTATTGATTGATGAATTATTGTTTGGTTATTTAATATAATTTTTGATTGATGGCATTGCTGTCATCACCCTCGTCAATCCTCCTGTCAAATCTCTTTTTTTTTATGGTAACTTTTTCATTTTCTTTTTGTATTTTAGATCAAACTATTGGCAAAAATTTCATATTTTTTTATGTTAAATGATGGGAGACTATGTATATTTCTATTATACAATAGTGTAAGGAAATATTTGGTGATGATGTAGCTACAAATGAAATAATAAATATCAACCAATGAGCGGTTGGTTGAGTAGTAGCTGGCTCAAATTTAGGAGGCTCGACTGGGTTTGCTTCCCAGTTCGAGTCCCGCTAGAGTCACTATCGTTGGGAGGACCATACCGTACAGCTCTCGGTCCGAATTCGGATTAGTCAGGCCCAATGGCACTGGATACCGAATGAGGAACCAAAAAAATAATAAATATCGACAATAATTCTACTACTTTCTTATAGTTTCTGTATAAGTTACTTGATATATTTTTATTTAGAAAAATAATTATTATAGTTTCTGTATAAATTACTTGATATATTTTTATTTAGAAAAATAATTATTTTTTGTGCTACTATAATTATTTTTCTTAATTTTAGTTTATAAAAATATGAGCAAGTTTATTTATATTTCATGGATGAGTGTGTGTATGTGTGTTGTTGGATGTACTCCAGACTTGTGCTTGAGTGTAGCATTCATACTGTCATATTTAGTGTAATTAATTGTTCAAATAACTAAAAAAAATTAATAAAATAATTTGTAAGATAATATAAGAATAAATAGTGTATTTGTTAATAAAATGAAATAAAATAAAAATGCTAATGAAATGAGAGAGATAGAGGAAGAAGAATTAAAAGATATTTTTAGTGTACTAAGTATTTTTATGAGTATGTAAAGTAAACAAAATTAATTAATATAAATTATTTAAGTTATGGTGTTTTTGATATATTGAAGAGTATATAAAGTAATAATCGAAATTTTAAAATTAACACATGGGTACACTTAGTAATAGAGTGTCCAAAGAAATTTTTAGAGTATAAATAACCCCACCCATTTTAAAAAAAAAATCTGAAATGTTTAGCTTTTCATCCCAAATTCAAAGAGTCTATTTTTTTTCTCTAAGAAGTTAATAAGAATTTACATTTTTTTTTTTTTAAATTTCGGGTGAAAAATGAACATTTTGAAATATATTGATAAAAGTCCGGTGAAAAAATTATAAATTTTCAAGTGTTTATACTAGATTTATATTTAAAAAGAAATTTTAATGGTTCTACATAAGTCATTTTGCGGTGAAAATTAATGTTTCCAACAGCTATATGTAAGGATAACAATGATATTTAAAAAGATCCATACCTGGAACCAAAATAATCTAAATTCTTATTAATAAAATAAAAAATAACATCCTTAATAGACTCCGGTAACAAGATAAAATAATTATCTTTTTATTTTATAATTTTATTATATTTTTATATTTAATTTTAAATTAATTTGGATGGATTGTGAATTGTAGATGTTATTTTGGATGTTAATTAGTATTGTTTAATTATGAATGTTATTATTTTATTTTGGATGTCTAAAATTAAATAACTTAAAATAAAAAAAAAAACTAGATTTTTCTACGAATTTGGATATCCAAAAATTCGCATAGCTAATATCTGCATCCAGATTCATGAAATATAATGCGAATTCAAATTCGGATCCTCATTATATTTGGATATGTATTTTGTCATACAAAGCTATATGTTTTTATTGTTCTTTTCTATAGACAAAATTGTCTTTTCTCATTCATTTGCACTTTAGGAGTACTTTAGTCAAGCGAATCCATATTTGGATCCTTCCAAATCTTATAAATCTAAATAGCTAATTGTATTTTTATTAATGCAGATCCATATTTTTCAGATCTTTTTTGGGCATAACTGTCATCCATACATGTAGCGGTTGAAGTCATTAATTTTCACCCCAAAATGATAGATAAAAACTAATCTCTAATTTATATATATATATATATATATATATATATATATAATATATATATATATATATATTACAACACTTAAAAATTTACAATTTATTCATTTGAAATTTTTAATATCTTTTAAAGTGTTTTATTTTTCACCCGAAATTTAAAGACCGTTCTCTCCATGATAGATAAACGTCCATCATTTTTGTGTGAGTTATGACTTTTTGTCTTTGATTAATATTAGTAAACTAAACATTTCAAAAGTTTATAAGTTTGATTTCATTTTAGACAATATTTTGGTAAATATCATTTTTTTTATGATAAAATATTAATATTTATATATAATTATCAATTTATTATTAAAAAATATACAAATAAAATTACAAAATCTAATATTTTATAATAATTATTTTAATAAATATATTATAATTGCACATTAGTTGAATTTCATTTATATGCTTTAATATTTAATTTTTTATTAGCAATATAATGAATGAATAAAAAAATGTTAGTAATAAAATTTAAATTGAAACTTAAAAATAAATTTCTCTAAAACATTTCGAAAAATACAACTCAAAAATATGTAGGAATATTTGATAGGTGTCAAATTAATATTATTTTCTATATGTAGGAAATATTTGATAGGTGTCAATTTAATATTATTTTCTTTTAACTGCTTTATCCCTTTTTAATTTATTAATTTTTTTTATTACAATTAGTCAAGACGGGTCGAGATTTATCAATCCCAGTTTTGTCTTTATTGTGGATTTGATGAGTGGTATTTATATCACTATTTCCCACTCATTTGACCTAATGTTTTGTATTGTTTCTCGAGATTTATGAACGTTTTGATATGTTTTGTTGTTATTTTGCAGATAAATAAAGTTTGGACAGCACTGGAGCAATTTGGGACAAAACCGGTCAAAAATGCGTCAACTGGAATAATTCAGTCTTCTTCGCGTCGCGCCGCGCATAGCATTAGCGTCGCGACGCCCAGCCTGCGCCGAAGTTGCTAAAATGCGCCGTGGTCAACGGGTCAGAATCTGAAAAGTTGACTTTGCTAACGTGCGCCGTGCCACGTGTCACCATCACAGAAGACTTGCTAACGTGCGCCGGATGCCACGTGTCACCCATCCAACGGTGCCGACAGTTGCCGACAGTGACGTCAGCATGACGTCATCAATGCCGTCATGAACAGTGCCACATCATCAGTCTGACGTAAGCAATGACGTCATGAACAGTGCCACGTCATCGGATAAGATTTGAGCCGTCGAACCAGCAAGTGACACGTGTCACTGTATCTGGCGTCGCGACGCGGAACCCTTTGGCGTCGCGACGCCAAGACCCCATCCGCGCCTATAAATTCAGAACCAGATTTCAGAAATTTGTATCCCATCCTCTCTCTTCAATTCCCTCTAAAGAGAGAGTTTCTCTCTCTAAAAGTCTTTAGTTTTTACTTTTTTTTTTTACTTTTGTAAATAGATTTTAATTACTTTTTGTAATAATAGTAATTTTATTTTTATTTTTTACTTTCTTTTACAGTTTTTACTATTTACTATTTACTTTTTACAGTTTTTACTATTTACCGTGATGCGGTAATTTCTTTATGTTCGGGTGAAAGGTAATTTCTTTTACTATTACTATTTAGATTAATCTCCCTTAAAAATAATATATTTACTATTTAAATTGAACTTAATCAGGATACCGCCAGATTGGTCGGTTGGTAATAAAACATATATTCCGCCTTTATGGCTGGTTATTTTGATTCCGCCTTTATGGCTGGTTATTTTGGTTCCGCCTTTATGGCTGGTTATTTTGATTCCGCCTTTATGGCTGGTTATTTTGGTTCCGCCTTTATGGCTGGTTATTTTGGTTCCGCCTTTATGGCTGGTAATAATTACAAGTTTATATATTATTTTAATGGGAGATATCTAAATAAGTAGTAGTTCCTTTTACCTTAACATTTTATTTTATTTTACTTTTCAGTATTTTTATTTTATGTCTTTTATTTTTATGTTTTTACTAGTCCTAGTTATGTGTTAGTTATTTAGGGGTTGTGATGACTTTTAATATCACTAGTTTATAAGGGATTATTTTATAGTTTGGGTAATTTATAAGTTTACTTATTAAGTCTTAAGCTTAATGCTTCTTATTGTCTGATCACCAATAAGATTGAAATGGTAAATCTAAAATGAACTAGACATAGGGATTTTAGGTTTCAGCCTTAGATTTAATAGCCCACGATCTTCCTTAAGGATAGATAACCCTTTAATAGATTTCCTTACAGGATAGGAATATACCTGTTGGGCGGGGGTAATCATAATTGGAACTTAGACTTAATGAATCCAGGTAATGTGGTTGACATAGGAATATGGTTCAATTGGGTTATACTGGGTATTTGTAATTGACCATCGGAAGAGGCTTTTACATAATTTAGTGTTCCAGGTTAGTAAACTGATTTATTACACAAACATAAAATAATCACTTCATCTTTTAAATGATATTAAAAGAATTCACAACCTTATATCTTTTATCTGTAATTTTCCTTAGTATTTTCTTTTGTCTTTTATTTATTTATTTAGCAAATCTACAAACAACCAAATCAATCAAGCAATCAATTCCATTCTCCCTTTAATTAGATATTTGTAAATAAATAGATTCAATAATTAATAACAACAGTAGGAATTAAGTCCTCGTGGGATCGATATTTTTATACTACTTGAACGATACGTGCGCTTGCGTTATACGTGTGTGTTTACGCCGGTCAGGATTCAAGTCGAAAAATCTTTTATAAAACTATTATATTTTATAGTAATTTTGTATAAAAATATTACATTTTATAATTTTATTCTTAAAATTATATTTTATTAATTATTTTAATAAAATAATAATGATGTAAAAAATATTAATTATTTTTTCATAAGGAAAATATGTAAAAATATAAAATATTTTTGATATTATAAAAATATTATCGGATAAGTGGTAATGTAAATATTATGAGAAAATGGCAATCTCGGCTTGCTGCCAAGTGCCAACACAAAACCTAAAAAGTGAGCCGCATCTAATGCGGATAAATAAATTTTATAATTAGATTCATTTTAATAAGATCCCACTGAATGATTTAAAGAATTATTTAAGAAATAAACATTTTGCTCAAAATTCAGTAACTTTTTTTTTGAGAGAAGGAATGTATATTAAAGAGAGCGAACCAAATTACAAACAATAATAGAGAGAATATTATCTCTCTAAAATTCCGAAACAAAAAATTAATTGTAATTTTTGCCAAAGCATGAGTCTCAACATTATAAATTTGAGGTTTGAATAAAATCATAAAATAATTCGGATATTTCATCGCATTTTAAATCTCCATGATAATCCATAAAATTTCTTTAGAGGTAGAGATAGTTGTAGTAAATTCTCATTATATATATATATATATATATATATATATATATATATATATATATATATATATATATATATATAATATATATATATATATATATATATATAATTATAGGAGAGACATGTCCCTTAAGAAGTGTCTTATGGGAAAGACACAAGTTGAAGGGACATGTCCTCCAATTTGGAAGAACACAACTCTAGACATAAAAAGCATAAAGAAGGGGTATAACCCTTATGATAGTTACATCTTCAATCAAATGGTGCCAACAAAGACACTCTTCCATGCCTATATAAAGGAGGGTCTTGTGTTCATTTCTGACATCCAGAAATTCCAACATTCAATCATAGTTAGGGAGTCAATTTTTTTAAGAGAGAGTTTCAACCATTTGTCCTTGTTCAAGTTCTCGGAGAAATGAATGCTCATTCTACGAGAAGAAATCAAGTAATCCCGGGAGAACGTTAGCCACAAGACATCCGTAAGGACAGAGGCAACTCAACTTTATTTAAGATCATCATCTTCTTCAACATAATTCCAGGTTTTTCTAAGTCTCTTGGTTTATGTTCTGATTTTGACATGTTAGTGAATGATTAATTGAATGATGCATGTTAAAACTGTTTAATAACACATTACTAGACAACAATCTTAAGAACTTATTAATTTAAATGTGTTGTTAATACTAGTTTGGCATGTTTTAGTGATCTTCTTCCTGCAAAATGTGTGTTGTGCATGAAAAATACGTAAGGGCGTTCGAGCGCCCGACGAACGCATAGGCAAAAAATTCTATATTTCGCAGTTTCGTTCGAACGCGTCTTCAAACGCAACTCGAACGCCATTCCTCCGGAAAGGATCGTTCGAACACGTCTTCAAATGCAACTCAAACGCAAGTCCTCTGGAAATTTACGTTCGAACGCGTTTTCAAACGCTGCACGAACGTGAACTTACTGGAAAGTTTCGTTCGAACGGCTGAACGAACGTGACACTAACACAAGACAATCCTGAAATTTTTAGATTTAAAAATAATAACATAAACTTAGATCACTCTATAATATATTGATAATTATTATATGATATACATGTTATACTTATGGAATTGGCATTATAGAATATATATATATATATATATATAGCAATATTAACTTTGTAAAATCATATACTGAATTTTATAAACTTGATAGTATAGGTTTAAATTAATATTAAGGTATTCAATTATCACAAGCATACACCTAGTCATTAATGTGATAAAGTTGAAAATTATTTGTTGATTGCTTGTTGCATACTTGGTTGAGAGTTAAAAGTGTAATTTAACACAAGTTATTCCATCCAAGCTTGTTTGAAGTTATATTTGTATACTCATATATTTGAAATATTATTGTACTTGGGAATTAAAGTGTAATACTAAGATTGAACGTTTAAGATATTCTATTGAGAATATGATTAAGGAAATTATGTCAATAAGGCGATAAGAGCCTAAATAGGCAGAAATTTAAGTGGTTACACTGGACCCCCCTCGTCCTCTAGGAATTTTTCTTTATTCACTTATTATAAGAAACCTTAGTCATAAATTCAAGGATTTGTGTTATTTAGTACTACTGTCCAAGATAACAATAAATAGACTCTTAGTGTAACACATAAATAAGATCATACGGTTGATCGTTGTGTGATTTATCTTTTATAAACTTATTGATTACTGTTTCATTTCTAGTTACACATGGCTAGTGGAAATATCATAGTACTGGTTGCTCATGGAAAGAAACCGGATAAGTTTGGTGGAGGAAACTTCAAATAGTGGCAGAGTAAAATGTTGTTCTACCTGACAACACTACAGTTGGCTAAGTATCTCAAAGATCCTCCGGGTCATGTGGAGGGAGAAATGGAAATAGCCAAGCAACTGCGAGTTGAGACATGGTCGTCAGACGACTTCTTATGCAAGAACTACCTCTTGGGAGGACTTGACAATACCTTGTACAATGTGTACCAAGGCATGACTTCTGAGAAGATTCTCTGGGAATCTCTTGAGAAGAAGTACAAATAGAAGATGTCGGTCAAAAGAAATTTATCGTAGATAGGTTCCTAGACTACAAAATGGTAGATTCAAGAATGGTAATGTCTCAGTTTAGGTGAACTATAGTTGATCATTCATGAAATATTAGATGAAGAAATGAAACTCTACGAGATGTTTCAAGTTGCCACAATTATTGAAAAATTGCCTCCATCATGGAAGGACTTCATGAGCTATCTGAAACACACAAAAAACTATACAAACAGATGATGCCGGTCAAAAGAAATTTATCGTGGATATGTTCCTAGACTACAAAATGGTAGATTTAAGAACGGTAATGTCTCAATTAGGTGAGCTACAGTTGATCATTCATGAAATATTGGATGAAGAAATGAAACTCTATGAGACGTTTCAAGTTGCCATAATTATTGAAAAATTGCCTCCATCATGGAAGGACTTCATGAGCTATCTGAAACACAAAAAGAAGCTGTACAAACAGAGGATGTCGGTCAAAAGAAATTTATCGTGGATAGGTTCCTAGACTACAAAATGGTAGATTTAAGAACGGTAATGTCTCAATTAGGTGAACTACAGTTGATCATTCATGAAATATTGGATGAAGAAATGAAACTCTATGAGACGTTTCAAGTTGCCACAATTATTGAAAAATTGCCTCCATCATGGAAGAACTTTATGAGCTATCTGAAACACAAAAAGAAACAGATGAGTCTTGAAAATCTTGGTGTTCGATTGAGGATCGAAGATGACAACATGAAGTCCGAGAATACTAGCTACAAGACTATGAAGTCTAAGGCCAACATCATCGAGGGTCGAAGGGTAGCAAAAAGAGAAAGAACGGTGGAGCTGATTCTTCCCAAGCAAATAAAAAGTTCAAATGGAAGTGCTACATCTGTGGGAAAAGCGATCACATGACAAAGGACTGTAGAAACAAGAAGTTTCAGGACAAGGGAAAGAAAAATAAAAATGAGGCCCATGTCACTGAGGATGAGCTGCTAGCTGATGAGATCTCAGAGATTAACCTCTCAACAGTTGTAACAGAAGCCAACTTGGTTGGGAATCGAGAGAATGATGGGTAGACATAGGGGTTATTCGTCATACTTGTGCTTACAGTAAAATATTTTCCTCATATAAGAAGATCGATGGTGGCGATCATCTGACAATGGGAAACTCGTATACCTCTATAGTTGTTGGACAAGGCACAGTGGTTCTGAAGATGACATTTGGGAAAGAGCTTACATTAAAGAATGTTTTGCATGTTCCTGATATTTGAAAGAACTTGGTTTCAGGTTCACTCCTTAGCAAGAATGGTTTTAAGCTTGTATTTGTTTCTGACAAGTTTGTATTGACTAAAAATGATGTCTATGTAGAAAAATGAAACCTCACTAAGGGCCTTTTCAAGTTCATTATAATGACTGTCAATCGACACAATGCTAATAATAAAGATACATATTCTGCTTATATTATTGAGTCACAAAATATATGGCATGGGAGGTTAGAGCATGTTAATTACGATACAATACATAAATTAATTAACATGGACCTCATACCTAAATTTGCAATTGATAACCAACGTAAATGTAAAACACGTGTTGAAGCTAAAATGAATAGAGCATCATTTCATTCCATAGAACGAAGTTCTGAACCCTTGGAACTTATATACACCAATTTGTGTGATATGAATGTTTTGTAAACAATAGGCGGTAAAAGTATTTTGTCATTTTTATCAATGATTGCACAAGCTTATGTTATGTGTATTTGCTGAGGAGCAAAAATGAAGCTATTAAGAGCTTTATACACTATAAGAACGAAGTTAAAAAATCAAATTGGCAAGAAATTCAATAGAATCGGGAGTGATAGAGGAGGTGAATATGTGTCACCATTCGGTGAATACTGTTCCAATCATAGAATTATTCACGAAACTACTGCTCCTTATTTGCCTCAACAAAACGGGATTACGAAACTCAAAAATCAAATGTTGAAGGAAATGATGAATGCCATGTTGACAAGCTCTGGTTTACCCCAAAACTTATGGGGGAAGCCTTGCTTTCTGCCAACTACGTTCTTAATAAGTTACCTCATAGAAGATTATAAAAGACACCATATGAATTGTGGAAATGTCACGTACCTTCCTACAAATATATAAAAGTGTGGGGGTGTCTCGCCAGAATGATGATTCCTAAACCTAAGAAGGTTAGAATATGACCAAAGACTGTTGATTGTATATTCATTGGATATGCTCACAATAGTAGTGCATATCGATTCTTGGTACATAAGTCTGAAATTTCTGACATTAATCCAAATATGATAATTGAGTTAAGGAATGCAACATTCTTTGAAGAGACATTTCCTTGTAAAGAAAAATAAAGAACAAGTCTATCAAAAGAACTATTGATACTGCTACAAGCAATGATCAAGTTAATCAAGAATCAGATCAACATGAAAATATTGAAGAAAATGAACCTAGACGTAGCCAAAGAGCAAGAACGTGTAACTCATTTGGACCTGATTTTCTGACATACATGTTAGAAAATGAGCCTAAAAGCTATAAATAAGTGATGTCTTCCTCTGAGGCAACTTTGTAGAAAGAGGTTATCAATAGTGAGACTGATTCTATCCTTCAAAACCATACTTGAGAGTTGGTTGATCTTCCTCAAGGTTGTAAGCCATTGGGCTACAAATGGATTTTCAAATGAAAGATGAAGCCGGATGGATCAATAGATAAGTACAAGGCAAGACTTTTCATAAAATATTATAGACAAAAAGAAGGTCTTGATTACTTTGATACATATTCACTAGTAACCCGTATCACTTCAATAAGAACGCTTATAGCCATAACAGTTATATTTGGTTTTGAAATACATCAAATGGATGTGAAGATGACATTCTTAAATGGTGAATTAGATGAGAAAATTTACATGGAATAACCAGAATATTTTAATATTCATGGACAAGAACACAAGGTGTGCAAACTTGTAAAATCCTTATACGGATTAAAACATCACCTAAACAATGGCATGAAAAATTTGACAAAGAAATGTTGTCAAGTGGACCAAAGACTAATGGGTGTGATAAGTGTGTATACACTAAATTAATTCAAAAAAGGTATGTCGTTGTGTTTCTCTACGTAGTCGATATGCTGATAATTGGTAGTAATCATGAGACGATTCAGTCTATCAAAAAAAATATTAACTAGTAAATTTGATATGAAAGATTTATGAGTAGCTGATGTGATCCTAGGAATTACGATTTCTAGAACATCAGACGTATACATATTATCTCAGGCTCATTACGCTGAGAAAGTGCTTGAGAAATATAACAAATGAGATCTAAACCTGGCTAGAACTCATGTGGACCAAACTCTTCATTTATCAAAGAATACTGGCTCGTATGTATCACAACTGGAGTATTCAAGAATCATCGGAAGTGTGATGTATCTACAAATTGCACACGATCAGATATCGCTTAAGTTGTAAGGCTTAACATATATACGAGTAATTCAGGATATAACCACTGGAAAGCCATAGTAAGAGTTTTGAGGTATCTGAGAGAAACTTCAAAATATGGACTACATTATACGAGATATCCTATTGTTCTAGAAGGATATATCGATGCTAACTGGATATCTGATACAATGGATTCCAAGTCCACGAGTAGATTTGTTTTCACACTTGGTGGTGCAGTCGTGTCATGGAAATTCTCGAGGCAAAAATGTATTGCTCGGTCTACTATGGAATATAAGTTCATAGCATTAAACAAAACAACGGAAGAAGCGAAGTGGCTTCGAAATTTCCTATAGGATATTCCAAATCGGTCAAAACCAGTGCATGTTATAAACATACATTGTGATAGTCAGTCGACTATTATGAGAGCCCAAAATACAATGTATAATGATAAGTCTCGACACATACGTTATATACATAATACTATACGATAACTGCTCTCAAACGGCATAATTTCAACTGATTATGTCAAGTCAAAGGAAAACCTAACGGATCCACTTACTAAAGGTTTACCTAGAAAGAAAATTGAGAAGTTATCGAGGGGAATGGGCTTGAAGCCTATAAATTAAGAATTTTCACTATAGAAACCCAACCTAGCTTACTGGAGATCCCAAGATCTAGGTTGAAAACGGACAATTGAAACTTTGTGCAATTTAAAACAAGCACTGTAGAGTTGTATACTTTTTCTTATTCCTATAATGACGTAGAGTGTTGTCTGTCAAGATTAGGATAAGCTAAGGCTTTTAATGATCACCATGTTAGGAGAAGAGTCCTAATAGGGGTAAAGACATATTACCTTTCACAGTATATCACATATTTCAAGTAAGAAGTGAGACTGTTTCCATAGAATTTTGAAGGCTGGATTCCCTAAAGTACTTGATTAATCCAGGACCGATGTTCATGACCGAATTTAACACAACCATAGAACGAAAAATGGTCGAAGTAAAGCTGTGTGATGGCTATTGTCTTAGTTTACATCAATAGCGGAACAATTCAAGACTATGGGTCACTGGTTCACCAAGTAAATCTGATTTTCATTCACTAAGAAAGGTTTAAGGAGAAAGCTACATATTTCAATACAGTTTTATTTCACGGAAACTTTCTTAAGTGTCTGTATTAATATTTAGAGAATTACGGGGGATTGTAGTAAATTCTCTTAATATATATGTGTGTGTAATTGTAGGAGAGACATGTCCCTTAAGAAGTGCCTTATGGGAAAGACATACGTTGAAGGGACATGTCCTCCAATTTGGAAGAACATAACTCTAGACTTTAAAAAGCATAAAGAAAGAGTATAACCTTGAGGAGGGTCACACCTTAAACCAAAGGGTACCCACAAAGACACCCTTCCATGCCTATATAAAGGAGGGTCTTGTGTTCATTTTGGACATCCATAAATTCCAACATTCAATCATAGTTAGGGAGTCAAATTTTTTAAGAGAGAGTTTTAACCATTTGTCCTTATTCAAGTTCTTGGAGAAATGAGTGCATATTCTATAAGAAAAAAATTAAGTAATCCTAGGAGAACGTTAGTCACAAGTCATCCGTAAAGCACCGAGGCGGGACTAATAAGTTCTTAAGGACAAAGATATCTCGACTTGATTTAAGATCATCATCTTCTTCAACACATTTCCAGGTTTTTCTAAGTCTCTTGGTTTATGTTCTGATTTTGGCATGTTAGTGAATGATTAATTTAATGATGCATGTTAAAATTGTTTAATAACATATTACTAGACAACAATAGTACCCTTAATTAGATCTACTATATTTTTAGCGTCCAATTCGATAATTAACGACTTTAATCCATATTTCTCGGCATAATGAATCCCTATCTTAATATCTTGAGCTTCTGTTAACTCTGAATCTTCTGTGAATTGTGCCTGATCTACATCAACTCTAAGAATTTCACTTCTATGATTCCTAAACATATCTCCCAGGCCAGTGGTTTTTCTTATACAATTGATCCCTGCATCGACATTCACCTTAAATCAATACTGAGGAGGAGGTGACTAGCTGACTTTCTGTTGAGTTTGAATGTCCATAATTGCCAATTATTCCTAAAGCTTGATGATTTCAGCTGACTCGTAAATGCTCTCAACTTTTATCTTTTGAATAAAGGAAATTATCTTTTGGAATAGTAGTTGTAACGACCAGGAATTCTGACTACTGACACACTGTGAGACGAGTGTCACGTAATATAAATTATGATTGGGAACATATACTGTCGTGAAATGACTATCTGTAGATTCTTCGAGAATCTGATATTAGATGTTACGATGTCCCACTCCGGATAGCCCATAATATTTGGGCTATAACTTCTTCATATGAACTCCAATTTTTATGAATTATATGTCACCAGAAAGATGAGATCGAGACCTACAACTTCCATATTGAATATTTTTCTAAATTCGAACCAGAAGTAGATCAAAAATACAAGTCAAAATTCTGGATGAATAGTACAGCAGACCTATCTAGAATAATCTCAAATTTTCCCTATATTTCTACACTTTTCCATATATTTCCAAATATCAAATGAGCCATAGTATATAAGGAGGTTACTATTCAATGTTTCAAAAAATGAGAAAGAAAAATGTGAGGGAGAGGGTGTAGGCACTATATTTTTTGCATATAAGTCCCGATGATGAGTCTCACATGGAGACACTACCTCTTTAAATTGTGGAAGTCGCGGGAAATGGACGTCGAAGGGAAAAGTCAGAAATCAGTATCTTGTTGGATCTAATTCGTTTGCTTAGCTTCGGGTTTGCTCGTTGAACCTCTGTTTTAAAATTCACCTAGCCCAAAACCAAAGCCACACGCCCACCTAGCCAAGCCCATTAAATCACATCCAAAAATAATTAAAAATATTTAAAACACATGTCACAAATTAAATTAAATTAAATTAAATCCAATCCAATCCATTAAATTAAATTAAATTAATCTCATTCCAAAATTAAATAAATCATCTTCTAATCAAGCCAAATCATATCCCTAATTAAATAGATACTTTCCTTGTGATATACTAATTAGGAGATATCACCATTAATTACAATATTATTTCCCTACCTATATAAAGATAACCCCAACCTTCTCCTATAAAAGAAAACATAAGCTAAACCCTTGGACCCTAGTTCATGGAGACAACCACTCAATTTACGCATCAACAACCCTTCACGCCTCTGATTCTACAATCAACACACTCAGTACACACAAACATCTGCTTCACGCCATAACCCCCCACAAATCTGCCCCTAGCTCCACTCACGCTAACGCTCTCACTCTCTCACCATGCACTCACGCTAAAGCCTTCATCCAGCCCCTAACCTCATGCTAAAGCCTTCATCCAGCCCCCCACTCACACCTGCCCTCATTCAACACATCTCCAACGCACAAAGCACCTGCCCTCATTCAACACGTCCCCAAGCCTCTTCAACGCCATCACTCCAATTAGGGGTAAGGCAAAACGGTTTCGGTTCCGGTTCCGCATGGAACCGGAACCTACCCGGAAAAATTCGGTTCCGCACTAAGTGGAACCGGAACCTACCCAATTAAACAAGGTACCCTATTATTCGGTTCCAATCTGGTTCCGGTCCAGTTCCGAATTACCATATTTTAAAATATTTTAATGAAAACTACATTCCAATACGAGTTCGTAGGAAAAAACGGGGACCAAATCGGAGTGCGGAAGCTCAAGAACGAAAAAAATGAAGTTTTTTAATTGATATTGCATTTTTGTGATTAAAAAAAGGAATAAAGAGGAAGTGAGCAAATTTCTTTATCATTGTTGCTTCAAAAAGTCACCTTTCTTTACTGGTAAGCTCCTCAAAACTTTTGGATCATATTTGGTTTTGGCTTTCTGGTTAATTCTGTTTTTCAGCTTTTTGTATTTTGTATCAGATAATTAGGTTGTTAGCTTATCAGTTCAAAATGGTATGTGGAGTTAGCTCTTTCTCATCTTCACACGTTACTTTTCATTTTTCAAAGTGATTTTGGTTTTATTTTAGTAATCAAATATTGAGAATTCTTTATATTTATATTTGTTAAATATGTTTTTTAGAAAAAAAAAAAATTAGCTTCTTGACTCTCTGTTTATTATATTTGCTTGCCTTAGCTAAATGAGTGGTATATTCAATTCTATTTGTACCTTTCATGGGTTTTTAAGGCAATATCAAATATTACTTTGGTGTGGAATTCATTTATCAACTTGTCATTCTTATTGTATCCTTATTTTATTTTTTGAACTGTCATTCGTCTTAGATGTATTCAGCTTTAAGACTCTACTTTCTGGTTCATCAAACAAGCAGCACTCTCTATCAATTCTCTGCAGTTTCATTACTTGTTTTTTCCAAAAAAAAAATAGTTATTATCTGCTCTTTCAGTTGCTTCAGCAAACCGGTTCCATGGTCCGGTTCCGGTTCCGACCATTTTGGAACCGGAACCTACCCAGATAAAATCGGTTCCTTCATTTTTGGAACCGGAACCTACCCGATTACAACCGGTCCGGTTCCAACCGGTTCTGGGTAGACCCGGAACCGTTGCTCACCCATAACTCCAATCACACGTAACAGCCCCTTAGCCATACACTCACACGCAAACCTTCACCAAATTCACTTACGTAACAACAGCCCTCCACATGAAACAAAGCCACAAAACAACAACAACCTTTCAATCCTACAACAAAAATTAACCGAGACCAAAAACTGTCTAGAATCTGCACCGAAACTGCACCCTTAAACCAGCGAACTGCACCCTCTAAAATACCGCAAAAAAAGTCCCAAAAAAATTTCACAAATAGTGACCAGAAAATACAGCGAAAACAACAGCAAAACGGAGTAAAAACAACAGCCCAAACAGTGAAACAACGAAAGGAAATGTTGAACCAGTGAACCGGGGCAATTGAGGAGCATTAACCCTTCCGACAACCGCATACCACACTTCCGATATAAGACTAAAGAGGTTAGACCTAAGGGCACCCTTCTTCATTTATTTCCGTTTATTTCTTTTATTTTGTTAATATTTCTTTGCATGAGTATCGTTGATTAATGAATGCTACGACTATTGGATGAATGGAAAATGTGTCGTCTCTTGTGATATATCGGATGGAAACCCAGACGTAAATTACGTAGCCGAATCTGAATGGACGGTAGTGCGGTCTGTACTTGGGAAAACAACTCCACGTACCACCTTGAGCAAACAACACATATTTCACTTTATTTTATCTTGTTCGTCCATTATTTGCATTTTACATTCCGCCATTTACTTTCCGTACGTTATTTGTTTGTGTATTGATGATATAGTGCGCATGTGCAAATCAAGTTGGATTAAAGGTCCTCCGTTTTGAGGGATGAAAAGCCTAAGGGCTACCTTTGCCACGAAGTTTTGCTGCGCCGGACGATGTATGTTTGATTGAATGTGAGATATATTTAATCGGACATACGGAGTTCCACATCATTGTCTCATTCATTTGTATGCATGGTAATATAATGTGCATGGGCTAACTAGGGTGGATTAAAGGTCCTCTATTCGAGGGAAATGCCTAAAGGCTACCTTTACCACGATGTTTTTCCGCGCCTTTTATTATGTCATTTACCAATTGCATATCATTGCTTTATTTACGCATGCATTGCATTCTAGTGCGCATGGGCTAACTAGGTTGGATTAAAGGTCATCTATTCGAGGGAAATGCCTAAAGGCTACCTTTACCACGATGTTTTGCCGCGCCGGACGAGGTACACTCGATGGAACGTGAAATGTGTTCAATCGGGCATACAAGGTCCAATATTATTTATTTGTTTATTCATGTATCGATAATTTAATGTGCATGGGCTAACTAGGGTGGATTAAAGGTACTCTATTCGAGGGAAATGCCTAAAGGCTACTTTACCACGATGTTTTGCCGCACCGGACGAAGTGCACTCGATTGAAAGTGAAATGTGTTCAATCGGACACACTAGGTCCTACATTATGTATTCGTCTATACATGCATGTGCTTGTGTCGTTTCAGATGCCATTTTAGTAATCTCGTTCGAACGCGTTTCCGAACGCTACACGAACGTATGAATTCTGTCTCAGTCCGTTCGAATGCGTTTACGAACGCTACTCGAACGCGCATGTGTTTTGTTTTATCATGCATCAGGTCTTATCCCGTTTGAACGCGTTCTCGACGCTATACGAACGCGAACATTTTGTTTACCGTTCGAACGCATTTCAAACGCTACACGAACGCACATACAGTGAACAAATTTCTTTTCATCACACTTCATGCATGTTCGCTTCTTTGGTAATTTCTTTTGCATTACATAATTAATCATATCATTTCATTATTGACACTTTTACTGTTATCATTTATTTATATTCCCACATTTATCTACTTAATGTGTTCGTGAGATTGTGTGCTTGCCTTTTTTCACTTACTTCTATGCATGTAAACTTATATATAGGTTATAGCAAACTTAGATATGAGCTTTTCATGCATGTGAACTTAGAAATAGATACTCTTGGAAATATATGTTACGTAGATTCGATTAAATTATTGCACAAATTATTTCATTACAATTGGCATAAGTAAGAGACCATTCTGAACCCAACGATTTGAGGTCTTCCCTTGCGAGGGGTGAGTGCGGCCTTAAATATTTGTCACAGTTCACACTGGGTGGCGACTCCATTATTCTCCGGTTTAGTCCCCAGTGGGCTACTCCGTACTCCCGACTAGGCCGCGAGCCTAGGACATGGTCGCCGATTTCTGTGTCCTACAGTCTGGCGACTCCACTAGGGATAGAGAATCGGCCCCGAAATAATGTCTTGTAATGATTTTGATTTGTGCTTTAGTTAACCGTGTCTATAGTGGGTTAAGGGGGTTTAATCAAAGGCATTGTTAAGGCTAGTTGATGGTTTGATGTCTTTCTTCATTCACTACCTTTCTATAAGGAAAAGCCGTGAAGGCACCTAGATAATCATGTTGGGTTTCTACGGTCTAACCGGGATCGTTTTAAGCAATGAAACAATATGCGAATACATCAAGGAGGTGCGGAATACTCACAATGATCGGTTGAGCGATGCGAGGAACAACAAAACTTCAAGCTTTTCTCCTCCAAGGCTCACGGCAGTGGCTGTTTTGAGCTCCTTAATTTTCGGCCATGGAAGGATCTCCAAGCTCCAAGCTTTCGAATGATGATTCCATGCTCACGGGTGCGGTTCCCTATCACCTTCACAAGACCCCTAAAGCGTGCTAGCACTCCGGAAATTTTGCCACAAAATTTCCTATTGCTTCTCCTTGGCTCACGGCATTGCAGTGAAAAGGAAGAAGAAAATGGCCTTGAGGCCGTGAAAGAGAGATGAAGAGAGGAAGAGAGTGCTGTTTTTGTTGGTTTGGATTTGTGTATCTAATACACAAAAACCAAAAGTCAAATATCAAATAAAATATTGATAAATGTCTTTCAAGCCATCAAAAGCTTTCCAACCACTTACATCAATCATGAATAGTGACATTGTGTCAATCACTCAAAGTGATGTGACTTACATCACAAGAATGACTAATGATTTGACGCTTGATGTGACTTGTGGGCCCCACTCGATTCGAAATGCGAGTGCCCCCGCAAACACTCTCGGGCTCGGGTTCGCTAATTCCAAATTAACGAATTTTCCATTGCGACGTAATTAAATAATTATGCATAGCAAAATCACTATACACATCGCTTACGAATTAATTCTAAATTAACTCGTTCGTCTGAATTAAAATCTAATTTTAATTCCGCGTCGAAATCCAATTTCGTATAATATATCGAATATATTATTTAATCGATTAATTCCAAATTAATCGTTCTCTCTCTTTAAATGATATTTTATCCCATATAAAATATCTCTGTAATTAATCCCAGATTAATTTTCTCTCTCTTCTAATTAATCCTATATTAATGAAGTGCGAGTCATACGTCATCGGTGAATCTTCGGGAAGCGACCCATGAGATCCCCAGATATGTTGGCAGTAAATTCGGTCGTCGGACTATCCGAACACGTATGTACCTAGTACTACATTTTTACCGATTTACAAGACAAGGTTGGCTTCTAGCAAAGTGCCATGCCTACCCAATTCTCCAGTATCGGATGTCACATGCTAGGCCTGGGGCTGGAAATGTGTCTGCCCCGTACGAAGCACATATCAGATCTCTGGTAACTAGTCTCTATATCGGATAAACATGACCTAGTCATTTTATCCCGATGAGTGCAGTACATAAGAGAACAAGTTCCGTATCATACGTGATCATCATCTCCACTATGACTGGAGTGATACTTCCATCTCGACATTACACCCAATACACTACGATTCTCAATATACCCAGAAGAGGCGTACGTAGAACCGGTTAAAGCCCTGGACGACAAAACCAAAGTATATTGATTGTCGCAAGTACTAGCGGTGCAAGTCTCAGGTTAAAACTAAATACACCTACCCTGATTCGGACTTCCATAGACACATAGTCATACTACCAATGGAATTCCGAGGGGTCTATCCAGAGTGAAACTGTTTTCTGTACCATCGGTAAAACACAACCTCCTATTACATTTGCATGAGTATCATATACCAAAATATATGAGAACTATGTCGTTATGCTCCCACAACGCGCACAAGTGTAATACTAGTCTTTTCCGCATTATCGATGTCCAATTTCGATAATACTCTGACTAGGGATATTTAATGATTAAACCTTCGTGGATGGATACTGTCTCATATCATCTCAATCCAGGAACTAATCATAAGGACCTCCTATCATTTATACATCTTGGTAATCTAATTACAAATGATAAGAGAGCAATTTCCTTTGTCACATAGTTAATTTGTACAACAACACCATGATCTGTACAAATAGTGACGCTATGGGTCATAACTGTCCAACAAATAGTGAATGCTAACAACTTTTAGATCTATCCCAGTAGATATTTATTCCTAGAATAAAGGTTGTTTCTCCCAAGAATTCTACAGAGAATTTTCTCGAAAGCCAAGCTTTCACCGATTGTAATTATGGGAATATCATTTCCAAGAAATGATATGTCATCGTTCTATAGGACAGTCACTTTCAGTGCGCTCCCACTAACCTCCTTATATACACAAGAATCATTTTCGTTTTGAATTAAATCATACACCATTATGATTACATCAAAACGATAATTCCAAGAACGTAATGCTTGCTTCAATCCAAACATGGATCGAATAACCTGCAAACTTTATTTGCTAGTTATTGGTACGACAAAACCGTCAGGAAGTTATAAACATCCTCCGAAAGATTTCCATTTAAGGAAAGTGATTTTGACGTTCAGCTGCCATATTTCATGAATGAAACATGCAGCATTAGCAAGCATTATCCAAATGGATTTACCGTGGCAACAGGTAAAAGGTTTCGTCGTAATCGACACAATGTTGATAACGATACCTTTTCGCTACAAGCCTAGCTTAGTACGTTTGTATGTTGCCTTCTATGTATGTCTTCCTTGAAGACTTATATAGTACCAATAGGCACAATGCCTTGCGGTACATCAACTAGTTACCAAACTAGGTTGGTATACATGGAATCCATTTCAGATATCATGGCACTTTTCCATAATAGGGAGTCGATACCTTGTATCACTTCCTCATACGTAGTCAGTTCGTATTCCTCAATAAGATTGACATCTTTATGAGGTGAGATCAGAAACCCATACCCCAGGTTATTTTTTGACTCTTTCGGACTTACGTGGTTCTTGTGTATTCGAAGATTATTGGTATAGTTTCATCCCTGATGAACTATTTGTGTTCCATTAAGGAATCGATGCCTGGAATAGTATTACTCTGATTTTCATCGAGTTTTACTTTCCTCCCACTTACCACTGCATATAGGTATTCCTCTTAGGAAAACCGTATGGTGAGCAACAATTACATTGTTCTCTTGTGAGTTGTATAAGTACTATACTTTGGTTTCCCTTGGATAACCCACAATTAGGCACTTATCCGATTTGGGTTCTAGTTTGGTATCATCCAAACATGTGCCTAGCATTCCCAAATCTTCAGGAATTAGAAACCCGGTTTCTTTCCTGTTCATATCTAATATGAAGTCTGTCAAACAGATTTTTATGGAACCTTATTCTAAATAAGTTATGCACTGTTTATGCGTATCCGTTGAAGTAAATGGTAGCTCAGAGCGACTTATGAATAACCTTATCATGTCTAACAAAATTCGGTTTCTCTGTTCAGACACATCGTCAAATTGACATGTTCCGGGAGGAGTCCTCATTGAAAGAATACTGTACTCTTTCGAGTATTTGAGAAACTTATTGCTTAAGTATTTTTATCATGGTCTTACCGTGATGGTTTTATACTTTAGCCGATCTGTTTGTCTACTTCGTGTCGAAACTCTTTGATTTCATCAAAAGTTTTCAATTCGTGTTTCAAAAGAAACACATAACCATAACGTGATGCCACATCCATAAAGGTCACAAAATATTCATATCCACATCTAGCCTAGCTAGACATGGGTCCACTTACTTCACTATGAATAAGGGCTAACAGATCGGTGGCACTTGTACTTTTACCAAGTAAAGGTGTTTTAGGCATTTTGCCTAATAAACTAGATTTGTAGACTTCATTTGAATAGAATCAAATCCGTCATAGTATCCACTCTTCGAAAGTGTGGATATACGAGTCTTGTTTAATTGTGTCCCAGACAACAATGCCACATTTAAGTTTTAACTGATTAATTCAGTTTGAGCTATTTGTTTGTCATTTTATACGTTTGAGATTTATTTATATTCTAAATATAAATACTGTTATTCACATCTAATGTGTTTATCTCAATATCATCTTTATAAAATAAAACACTTTAGTGTTCTAGAATATAAAGGTGTACCCGCAACGGGTTAAACCCTGATATAGAGATAATGTTTCTAGTCAAACTAGTTACATTTTAACAGTTTCCTAATTTAAGTACACACCCGAAGGGTAATTCCTAAACTTAGGTTTCTACGGTTAAAACAACGACTCTCGTCCCGTTTCTGATTCGTAGATAGATCTCATCTGAAGTCAGTATCCTGCTCATAGCAGATTCTGCACACCAGTACATATATATGTACCACATCCAGTATCTAAAATCCAATTTTAATACTAGTAGTGAATATATACCTGACAAACATATTTGAAGTCGGAGCCTTGCCCATTCTTCAATTCCTTCATATCTGCCTTGTCCATACGGCAGTCACGCTTCCGTGTCCCCGTTTGCCACAATTTAGGCAGACATTTTGGGATATGTCATTTATCTTCCCAGAAGATTATAATGACTTTGCCTTTGCCCCTTTTCACACCCCAGAAGCCTTTGGCCAAGCCTTGACCTTCCGGAATGTCGAAATAAGATGCGCCTTGCGCTTCTCGCCTTATTGCAAACTTTGGCTTTGTCTCATTGAGAATAGCCATTAACTCTCTAAGAGTTTTCTATTGCAATTTATACTTCTAAGATTCAAAAA
>SKCR01047921.1:0-72705 GCA_019454045.1 Zanthoxylum bungeanum | reverse complement strand
TACCAACCGACCAATATAGCGGTATTCCTTGATTAGTCAGGTTTAAACCAGATTAAAATTAAATTACCAACCGACAATATAGCGGTATTCCTTTATTAATCAGAATTTTAAATAGTAAATATATTATTTTTAAGGGAGATTAATCTAAATAGCAATAGTAAAATAATACCTTTCACCCTAGCATAGGGAAGTTACCTCCGCATAATGAATAGTAAAAACTGTAAAATAAAGAAAGTAAATTATTATTATTACAGAACGTAATTAAAATTTACAAAACTAAATTAAAAGAAATTTAGAGAGAGAAACACTCCCTAATTACATAGGATTTAGGAGAGGAAATGGTGTACTAAAAACTGAAAATTCGCCCTCTATTTATAGCAAAATTTTTTACTGTTCGGGCACTGTTCGCGCGTCGCGACGCCAGGATCTGCGCGTCGCGACGCTGGATCATCGACGTGGCAAAATGAGAAGGCGACACGTAGCAAGGTGGGACTGTGTACATGCGACACGTGTCAAGGCGGCTAATTCTCAATTGTGTATGACGTCATTGATGACGTGGCGATGACGTGGCAAGGCGGCTGATTGTTCACTGTCGGCACAATAGGATTGCGACACGTGGCGACACGTGTCAAGTTCTGATTCACTGAAGCTGACGTGGCATGTTGACTCGGTTGGCTGACGTGGACGATGATGTGGCATGACACGTGGCAAGGTTGACTCGTTGACCGCTGACATGGCTGATGACGAGGCGACACGTGTCAAGTCTGAGTGTCGGCAGCCATATGATGATGACACGTGGCACGGCGCATGTTAGCAGATCGGCTGTGATGGTGACACGTGGCACGGCGCATTTTGCAAAGTCAAAACTTCTCAAATTGTTGACCGTTGACCAGGCGCATGTTAGCAAATCCGGCTCATGCTGGGTGTCGCGGCGCGCTGTGCTCCATCGTCGCGACGCGAAAAAGACGAAAATAACCCTGTTGACGCATTTTTGTCCGGTTTTGCCCCAAATTGCCTCCAGTGCTGTCCAAACTTTATTTATCTGCAAAATAACAATAAAAACACATCAAAACGTTCACAAAACTCAAGAAACTATACAAAAAATAGTTAAATGAGTGGAAATAGTGATATAAATAGCACTCATCACACCCCCAAACCTAACATTTTGCTAGTCCTCGAGCAAAATACAAAATAAAATAACATAACAAAATTTAACTAAGCCATTTTCGTAGGGATCACGGTTGCATTTAGCATATGCAACAAGCCTTTAAACCCCTAGGTGTCCCTAGTGGACGAGTTGTAGTCTCGTGAGGGTTTACAGCAATGATACCACAAACATTTTACAAAAGTAAAAAGGTATTAAAACTAATGCACACAAAAGCAAAAAGACAAGCGAAAAGAGAATAAAGAAAGTTAGTGACTAATCAGGTGAAAATTCTACTCCAAGTTATTAGTGTTTTGTTTCTTTCTAAATTACCGAATAAGTAAATTCTCCGATTATTTTTACCATTCTCCATATACACAGCCAACAGAATATTAATCAACTCATTTTTGCCCACAACAGTCATAAGTGCAGTTGATAAGAGAGTAATATTTTTGTCCTAAAGTTCTATCAGATTTCACACCTTTTTGTAGCAATGGAATAATTTTCTGATTTTTTTGATTTTTCTGATTTTTTCTTTGATTTTTCTCTATTTTTTATTTATATACAATACCTTCCGTCTATATAGTGAGCTTTGGGTCGGTGGCTCCCAAACCAGTTGGCTTTAGGGCACCAGGTGTTAAGACACCCCTACGAACTTAATTACTCAGACTTCAGATATATATAATATATTTGCAGCATCTTCGATCCATGTAACGAGCTTTGGGCCAATGACTCCCAAACCAGTTGGTTTTAGGGCACTAGGTGTATTAAAAACCCTTACAGACTTAATAACTCGGATCTCGGATTTTTTTTTTTTTTTTTTTTTTTTTTTTACTCCATCACTATTTAGAGATGCTTCCTCCAATTAAACTATAGCACGGAATATTACAAACTTTTCAATTTTAGCTCATGTCCGTATGTTTCCATGTAAGTTCATAATACCTGTCAACTGAACATATGAAGATCCATTTTAGTCAGTGTTAAGGAGAATTCACAAATTAAATAATTCAAAAGGAAATAAACAAAAATTAACTTGTTTTGAAATAGGTTTGAGATACGTCTCAGGAGCGAAATTCCTTACTCGGCTATCTCTTACCAATTCACCTTTTTAGTCAAATAAAAACAAAAAATGCAAAATATTTTGTAATTTTTTGAAAAATTTTCAATTTTTTTGTATTTTTCGAAAATTTTTGAGCTAAAAATAAAAACAACATACAAACTAAAAACAAGGTATTAATCAACTAACAAACTAAAAACAAGGTATTAATCAACTAATTCCCTCCCCCAAACCTAAATGAGACATTGTCCCCAATGTCTTAAACAGTAGAAGAAGAGTTTAGACGATAATACCTGGTTAACTGAAATTCTACAGGAATTTAAAGGTTAAGATCCAGATTAACCCGACGTCTCTTACCACGATCGTCCCCAGACCAATTTATCTTTGAAATGATAGGGTCAACTTGTGGTTCATAAGCTATGAGTTGGTCTATTAGATCTGGAGCAAGTCTGGCAGTGAAGAGGAGTTCTTTCATAGGTTTTGAAATGAACCCATTTCTCCGAGCATCATCAAGAAACACACAAAGAAGAAAATCATAAAATCCATCAACGTTGAGTAGTCAAATTGGTTTCTGGTGTATGTTCAGGTTCGCCCAAGATAGTACAATAAAAATTTCCTCCAATGTACCCAAGCCTCCTGGCAAAGCAATAAAAGCATCAGCACGGTTAATCATTTCTACCAAACGTTCAGACATACCTGATACGATCAGTTCCTCTCCGTTTGATGATCCAATAAGATTTGCCTCTGCCAAGGGTTTTGGGATGATTCCCAAAACATGACTGCCTCCGTCCTGTACGGCCTTTGAAACGATCCCCATTAATCCAAGATTTCCTCCGCCATATATTAAGTGCATATTCCTTGCAGCTAATACTCGACCCAACTGCGGTATCTGCTGTGCTAGCAGTTGTGTACGCTTTTGACAAATTCCGCTCCTATCTGCTGGGTCCCAAAGTGGTGGTATATACAGATCATTCAGCAATCAAATATCTGATCACAAACGATGATGTGGCAAGGTTGACTCGTTGACCGCTGACATGGCTGATGACGAGGCGACACGTGTCAAGTCTGAGTGTCGGCAGCATATGATGATGACACGTGGTACGGCGCATGTTAGCAGATCGGCTGTGATGGTGACACGTGGCACGACGTATTTTAGCAAAGTCAAAACTTCTCAAATTGTTGACCGTTGACCAGGCGCATGTTAGCAAATCCGACTCATGCTGGGCGTCGCAGCGCGCTGTGCTCCAGCGTCGCGACGCGCAAAAGACGAAAATAACCTTGTTGACGTATTTTTGTCCGGTTTTGCCCCAAATTGCCTCCAGTGCTGTCCAAACTTTATTTATCTGCAAAATAACAATAAAACACATCAAAACGTTCACAAAACTCAAGAAACTATACAAAATATTAAGTTAAATGAGTGGGAAATAGTGATATAAATACCACTCATCAGGTATGTACTTAAATTAGGAACTGTTATAATGTAACTAGTTTGACTAGAGAAATTATCTCTATATCAGTGTTTAATCCGTTGCGGATAAACCTTTATATTATAGAACACTAAAGTGTTTTATTATAAAGATGATACTGAGATAAACACATTAGATGTGAATAACAGAATTTATATTTTGAATATAATAAAATCTCAACATATAAAAATGACAAATAAATAGCTCAAATTGATTTGATCAATAGAGACTTATTTGTGGCATTGTTGTCTGGGACACAATTAAACGAGACTCGTATATCCACACTTTTGAAGAGTGGGTACTAGGACTGATTTGACTATTCAAATAAGGTCTGTGAATCTAGTTTAATAGGTAAAGTACCTAAAATACTATTACTTGGTAATAGTAAAAGGGCCACCGATCTGTTAGCCCTATTCATGGTGAAGTAAGTGGGCTCATATCTAGCTAGGCTAGATGTGAACACGAATATTTCGTGACCTTAACGGATGTGGCATCACGTTATGGTTATGTGTTTCTTTTGAAGAACACAAATCGGAAACTTTAAAGTTTCGACACGAAGTAAATAAACAGATCGGCTATAGTATTATTCCGCCACGGTAAGACCGTAATGGAAAATACTTAAGCAGTAAGTTTCATACGTACATGAAAGAGTACGGTATTCTTTCAAATGAGGACTCCTCCCGAGACACGTCAGTTAGACGTGTGTCCGAACTAAAAACCGAATTTTGTTGGACATGATAAGGTTCATCACGAGTCGCTATGAGCTACTGTTTCCTTCAATAGGATATGCATTACAGTGAAAAAATTATTTAGAATAAGGTTCCATATAAATCTGTTTGACAGATATCATGTAGGATATGAACAGGGAAGAAACGAGGTTTCTCATTCCTGATAATTTGGGTATGCCAGGCATAACGTTTGGATGATACCAAACTAAGAAGACCCAAATTGGATAAGTGCCAATATAGGTTATCCTAAGGGAAACCATAAGTATAATACTTATAAATCTCACATGAGAACAATGTGATTGTTGCTCACCATGCATTTTTCCTGAGAGGAATACCGATATGCAGTGGTCAGTGGGAGGATAGTGATACTCGATGAAAATCGAAGTAATACTGTTCTAGGCACGAAGTCCTTAATGGAACACAAATAGTTCATCTATGATGAATCTATACCATTAATCTTCAAATACACAAGAAACTAGTAGATCGGATAGAGTCAGAAAACAACCTAGGGTATGGGTTTCTGATCTAACCCCATAAAGATGTCAATCTTATGGAGGTGTACCATCCGACTACGTTTTGAGGAAGTGATACGAGGTATCGACTCCCTATTATGGCAAAGTGCCATAAGTCCGAAATGGATTCCATGCATAACAACTATTTTGGATACTAGTTGTTGTACCACAAGGCATTGTGCCTATTGGTACATTAACGTCTTCAAGGAAGACATACATGGAAGGCAACATACCAACGTACAAAGCTGGGCTTTTGACGGAAAGGTATCGTTATCAACATTGTGTTAATATCGGTTCAACCTTTTACCTATTGCCATGGTAAATCCATTTTGAAGATGCTTGTTGATAACTGCGTATTTCATTTATGAAATGTGTCAGTTATAGATCAAAATCGCTTTCCTAAAAAGGAAACCTTTTGGAGGATGTTTACAACATCCTGACGATTTTGTATAACCGACAAACAAGGTTTGCGGGTTATTCGATCCATGTTTGGATTAATGCAAACATAAGGTTCTTGGAACTAACGTTTTGAAATAATCATAATGGTTTATGATTTGAATCAAAACGAAATAATTCTTGTGTATATAAGGAGGTTAATGGGAGAGCGCACTGACAGTAAATTCCCATATAGCAATTGATGAAAGCTTGGCTTTCAATAGAAATTCTCCGTAGAATTCTGGGGAGTAACAACCTTTATTCGAGGAATAAAGATCTACTGGGATAGATTTGGAGTTGGTTAACACTCTCTGGAAATTGTACATTTAAAATGTACTTGATTGGTGTCTCATACGCTTCGAGCATATGGAGTCACAATCGGGTCAATCCAAGTGACAATCACTGGATTGAAGTTAAGAACATCTGTTAGTATCTCAGAGAACTAAATATGCTATCTTAAACTATGGAGAATGAGAACTTGTAGTGACTGGGATCACTGCTGCAAATTTCCAAACGATTAAATAAGACGGTACTATTAAGTTTGAATACTGGGACAGTGAGCTGGAAATATTCCGAGCAAGATAACTGTTGCCGAATAAAGAAAAAATGCGAATTATTGCTGCAGCTGAGGCAGCAAAAGAAGCCATTTGGATCGAAAATAAATCTAATTAGATTAGATATAGTTCTGTTAGCAGCTGAGCTAGGCGTCAGCACAGGCTAAGGAATTGAAGGTCTCATCGACGATCTAGATATATACTTCTATATCATCTGATTCGTTCGGATCATACATCATGGCGATATGATGATCGTATAAATCGCGTCAAACGATAATCAAACAAATTCGCTGACGAAAACCTTTCCTCAGCAATTTGAGCGAACTGTACATAGTTCGGGTGCGGAACACTTGAGTGACTGGCTATGTGCCAAGTGGGAGATTGTTGGACAAAATGACCCATAGCGTCACTATTTGCACAGATTATTGTGTTGTTGTACCAAATTAACTATGTGACAAGGAAATTGCACTCTCATCATTTGTGATTAGATCACCATAGATATATAAATGAAGAGAGGTCCCTATGATTAGTTCCTAGATTGAGAATGATATGAGATAGTATCAATCCCCGAAGGATTAATCATTAAATATCCCTAGCCGGAGTATTATCGAGACTGGACATCGATAATGCGGAATAGGCTAGTATTGCACTTGTGTGCGTTGTGAGGGCACAACGACATAGTTCTCATATATATAAGTATCAGATACTTATGCAAGTGCGATAGGAGGTCGTGTTTCACCGATGGTACGGGAAACAACTTCTCTCTGGATATACCCCTCGGAATCCCATTGGTATTATGACTATGTGTCTATGGGAGGCCGAAATCAAGGTAGGTGTGTATAGTCTTAACCTGAGACTTACATCGCTAATACTTGCGATAGTCGGTAGACTTTGGTCTTGGTGGTACAGGGCTTTAACCGGTTCTGCGTACACCACTTCTGGGTTTATCAGAGAGTCGTAGTGTATTGGGTGGTGATGTCAAGATGGAAGTATCACTTCAGTCATAGTGGAGATGATGTCACGCAGGATACGATACTAGTGCTTTTGAGTGATGCGCATCCAATCGGGATATTGTGACCAGGTCATGAATATCCAATTATAGAGACTATGTTACCAGACATCCGATATGTTTTCGGACGGGGCAGACACTTATCCAGCCCCAGCCCTAGCACGTGACTATCCGATACTGGCCGATATGCACAATACAATGGTATACTACGCTTGATACAGATCTTAAATATTCTTAAATGGATATGTCCGGAGAATTGGGTAGACTTGGTGCTTTGCTAGGAGTCGACCTTGTCTCGTAAATCGGTAGAACATAGTACATGGTACGTACGTTGATTCGGATACTCCGACGACCGCATTTACTGCCAACGTATCCGGGGATCTCATGGGTCGCTTCCCGATAATCCACCGATGACGCATAACTCGCACTCTTAAATAATCTGGGATTATATAGAAGAAAGAGAAAATTAATCTAGGATTAATTACGGAGATATTTTATCTAGGATAAAATATCGTCTAGAGAGAGATAAAGATTAATTTGGAATTAATCGGTAAATTAATATATTCGATATATTGAATAAAATTAGATTTCGACGCGGAATTAAAATTAGATTTTAATTCGGGCGAACGAATTAATTTAGAATTAATTCGTTAGCGACATGAATAGTGAATTCGCTAGGCGTAATCATTTAATTACGACGCAACGGAAAGTTTGTTAATTTGAAATTAGCGAACCCGAGCCCGAGTGTGATTGCGAGCGCATTCGTATTTCGAATTCGAGTGCGGCGTCGCAAGTCGCATCAAGCGTCAAATCATTAGTCGCATCAAGCGTCAAATCACTTGTCACTTTGAGTGATGTGACTTGACAACATGTCACTTTAATAAAGTTGATGTGAATAGTGATGGACATGATGTGCATAGTGTTTGCCTTTATTGTTTGACCTTTTAAATGCAAATTCAAGTGAAATTCATTGAAATTCACTAAAGTGTATAAGATATACTTGAATGCAAATGCAAAACACTTAATACACTTTTTATCTCTCATTTCTTTCTCTCATGGTTCACGCCCAAAGCATGAAAATGCTCACTGGTTTTTGAAGCCAAAATGACGTGAATAAGGGAAGCAAGAGTTGGGTTTTTGTGGCAAAAACCGCAAGTGCTAGCACACTACAAGACTTGCGAAGGTGGTAGGGAGGTTCACCCATGTGCCGGGATCCGTCCGTCGAGGCTTAGAGCTCCGTTTCTCAGCTCAAAATTCTGATTTGTGAGAGTAGTGGACTGCTGCAGTGGCGCCACCAAAACAGTGAGCAAAGTGGCTTCATTCGTCTCCAAATCTTCTCAACTGATCGATGTGAGTATTCCGCTACCTCTGATGATGTATTCACACATGTATTTCATGTCTTGTTTGATCTTGGGACCTAGATAATAACCAACAATTAAGACTAAGGCTCAATAAATAAAATTTTATATTACCCAAAACATAAAATTACCACTTATAAACCGGTGATATTAGAATTCATCACATCCCTAGATAAGGGGTTTAGTTACCACACATATTTAGGACTATTATAAACATAAATAAAGTAAAAGACATAAAGTACAACTTGAAATTAAAAAAGTAAATAAAGCAATAAAGAAAATATGGGGGGTTAGAGGATCCACTTTTATTACTTCTAATTTAGATATCTCCCTTATTATAATATAAACTTTGCATGACATTACCAACCGACCATATAGGCAGTATCCTGATGAAGTCAAATTTATGATTAATTCCAACTGACCATAAAGGCGGTATCCAATTTAGTCAGATTAAAATAAATTTAATTAAGTCCAACCGACCATAAAGGCAGTATCCTATTAAGTCAAGTTTTAAAATAGTTTTTATTTTATAATTAATGGAGATTAATCTAAATATTAGTAATAAAAGCTTTACCCTTCACCCCAACAGAGAAAAGTTACTTCCTCATACTAAAAAGTAAAATACAGAAAGAACTATTGCATAAAATAAAAATTGAACACAAGAAAGCTGTAAATAAACAAACAAGATACAATCTTCTTAGTATTCTTAACGAAATCCTCAGAAGAATGTATGATTTTTCCTTCTGATTTCAGTTTCAATTTACCGGTAAAATTCTGCCTCGTGCGTCGCAAAGCAAAAATATCGTCCACTATGGACACCTAGGGGTTTAAAGGCTTGTTGCATACGCTAAATGCAACCATGATCCCTACGAAAGTGGCTTAGACTAATTTAGTTTTAATTGTTTATTTCATTTCGTTTTGTTTGTTTTACTCGAGGACTAGTAAAATGTTAGGTTTGGGGGTGTGATGAGCGGAAAATATATCAATATTTACCGCACCTTTGATTTAATATTTTGTATGGTTTCTCGAGTTTGATGAATGTTTTGATATAATTATTGGGACTCAATGGAATCAACTCGGGGCTAAAACAACAAAAAACAGACAAAAAGGGAAAAAACTGAACTTTCTTTCTTTCGTCGCGACGCACCTCAATCATGGGCTACCGACACGCGTCATCACTGTATCACGTGTCCCAGCTCGCAACCTTCTCTACATAGCGACGCCGAGCTAATAATGTAGATGCCATCTACTGTAGCCAGCGTCGCGATGCTCAAGCTTCTACGCATCGCGACTCATCGATAAACGCATGCCAGCGCATTGCGACGCACAAGCCTTCATATGTCGCGAAGCCCAGACCGAAAATTTTCCTATAAATTGAGGTTGATTTCATTTTCCATTTTCATACTTTCCTTAAGGTTCTTAATAAGGATCTGAGGATTGTATCTTGTGTATTTATTTTTTGTTTTTTAATTATGTATTTTTAAATATAGTTGTAATAATAGTTGGTGTGTTTTTATTTTCTTTTATGTCTAGTTAATTTATTTTCATTGGGGTAAGGGGTGAAACCCTTAATATGGATAATTTAGGTTAATCTCCCTTATTTTATAATATATAAATTATCTTAAAACCTGACTTAATTGGATACCGCCTTTATGGTCAGTTGGACTTAATTAAATTAATTTTAACCTAACTTAATTGGATACCACCTTTATGGTCGGTTGGAATTAATTAACACATTACTTTATTGGATACCGCCTATATGGTCGGTTGGTAATATAATGGAAAATTTATATATTATAATAAGGGAGATTTCAAGTTTTGAAATATTAAAGGTGGATCCCCCAACCCCAGTATTTGATTTTTAATCTAGAGAAGTGATGAAGCACAATATTCACGTGTTCAATAATTGGTTTAATTATATAATGTGTGATACAATGGCTTGTTTATTGAATCTTAACCTTAATGCTTATTGTTGACTAATCACCAATAAGATTGATGTGGTGAACTTAAAATGAACTTGACAAATGGATTTTAGGTTTCAGTCTTAGATTCAATAGGTCACGATCTCACATCATAGAGATTTCCTTCCAGGATAGGAATATATCTCTCGGGCGTGGGTAGTCATAATTGGAACTTGACCTTAATGAATTTGGTTAACTTAGTTAACATAGGAATATAGTTAATTGGGTTACTTTGGGTGTTTTCATCTGACCATTGGAAGTGGCTTATGCATATCTTCGTGTTTCAAGTTAACAACTAATATATTACACAAGTATATGAGAATCAATTCATCATTAGAATAATATTGGGTGGAATCACAACCCTAGATGTTTTATTATTAATTTCCTTTATTTTATTTTGTATTTTTATTTATTTATTTTAATTAAATCAAACTTCAACCAACGAGCAATTCCTTCTTACCTCAATTAGATACTTGTAAATAAATAACATCAATAATTAATAAAAAAAAGTATAAATAAAGTCCTCATGGGATCGATATTTTTATACTACTTGAGCGATACGTGCACTTGCGTTACGTGTGTGATTTCACTGATCAATGCTTAAGAAATGAGAGGTAATAAGAAACAGAGATATGGAAATCGAAGATATAATAAGAAAATGCCAGAACTCATAGTAATAAAGGGAATGTATTAAACCCGAGTAAAAACTAATGTCTAGTAGACTCAAACAAGATTCTTTTCTTCCTTAGAAAAATTCTTTCAAGTGGATGAAATAAACCCTGAGCATTCGTGTAGATAACAAGTTACCTGAACATGGAGGAATAGTCAAAAAGATAAAAGAAGCAAGAAATCAAGATTTGTCAAAGAGTTCTAATAGACTTTAAATGCCACAAAAGATGTAGGGATTCTAGACACCCCAAACCCAAACTCGTAAGAGATGGAGTGAATGAATGTCGTAAGGGAAAAAGATTAGTTGCCTCAACCAAGGAATCTGATGTATATGAGGCCCCAAACTACCCAGATTTCGAATCTAGCAGTAATACAAGTTGAGGAAGTTGTCCTGATGGAGCCTATCTAATACCTATCTTACATGAGTAACTAACTCCACTGGGACATATAATACTCGAATAAGGACATCGACATTCATTGATACGTGAAGCTCCTACCCATCCTTAACTAGCATATACAAAGTTAATCGTAAGGAAGCCTGGTTATGGTGTATCCTAAGACAGAAACATAAGACATTGAAAGGTAGATCACTCAGAAAATAACGAGGGACGTTTCTGAATTTAGAAGAGAAAGAACCCGATACAAGTTAAGATTGCAATTGTAGTACTAGTAAGAACCTATAAATCAGACCAATTTCAGTAGAGATCTATGTAAGTTAAAAATACAGACCCTTGAGGTTGGAGACACTCAGGAGTTGACAAAAGTACTAGTACGAACAGTAAGATTAAATGGCACAGTGGTAGCCTATAGCAAGAGCAGAGAGTAGAGATCTAGAAAGTAGCTAATAAGAATAAACCATCACTAGCCTCGACAGCAAGAGTTAGAGCCAAGACATAGGATTTGGAAATAATAAATAAGGGTATGAAAAGGGACAAGAGAGTTTTGTATGCTTAGTAACATAGGTAATGTAGCCTGGAGACAACAACGTAAATGGAATTCTCAGCATAGTTGATAAAATTTATGGAGCCCTAAGCCAATAAGTAGTCGATGCAGATCCCAATAGAACGTATGATACATCTTCTTTTCAGTAGCCCTACTCTAGTAAGTATATAGACATTTAACCAGACCATCAATGAGCCTAGATAATTCACAGTAATGTGTATTCTCATATTTCCATGGAGAGCATGTATTTACCCCTCAAGTTAGAGCTCAACAAGGACTTGAATAAATAAATTTGAGCATTGGACAGGATAGACAAGTCACGAAACAACAAGATAGCTGAACCAGGAAGTTCAACAGAATTTAGATAAGAATCATAAAATGGTTGCATTCTTTGTAAGATGGGGTAGTTAGAATTCACAGTAAACTAAGCTAAATTGAGGGTGATAACCAAACCCATTGTGAAACATGTAGCCTCCAAGAAGGTAAAAGATCAAAAGAGAGGAATCCTCAGAAATAAGATATGACTTATTATGAGCCCCCATTATACTAAAATGGAAGAACTAGTAGAAGAGTAACACCCGGACCAAAAGTATTAGTAGTGATACCCCAACATATTGAAATTAATGTTGAGTTTCCAGAGAAGTATTGATTTAAGAGGGTTAAGAAACTAAGATCAATAAGAAGAATAACAGAGGAACTGTGGTAGGGTTTTCAGAGAGTAGGAACCATGATGAGATTATCGGTAGAGGAAAGTATGATCGATAGCCGGAATGAATCGGGGGTAAAGTCGAAAGAAGGAAGATCATATAGTTTATAGTCGTAAATACCTTAGTGTAAATAAATGGGTCATATGATCTAAATTAAGCAGCATGTGCAACTGCAACACGTATAAATAGCGAGACTACTACAACTGAAAGGTACTTCAGGACCAATCCCCATCCTCCAACCCTCGTTAGACTACAACAGCAAAGAAAGATCTCAAAGATCGCCTCAAGATACTTTAAGAAACAAGTGAATGCAAAGGGGAAGAAGATTGAAACATAAAACCTTTAGATATAGTACAAGAGCATAATAGAAGAGGAAAATAGTCTAAGTAAAAGATTTAAAAGAAAAGGTGTATCGATGAAACGATGAAGATAGAAAGTATTAGTCAAGCATTGATGGAATACATAAGAACCAGTGTTAGACATGACTATGGACATGTAAAAGATGATATCCTTCGGATAAGGAGACAGAGACATAGACCACAAAAGTTCCAGGTATAGAACAGAGCAGGAAAGAAGACAAAAATGACAACAAGTAGAATGTTTGCAGGTGAAACTGTCGAGGTAAGATGACAATAGAAAAAGATACTAGATAAATAATGACAGAAGTGCATAAGTGCTAAGATAGACTTTCAATGGTTAAGTTTAGTAGTACTACGGAATAACAATCTTTCTCAAGGTCTAGATAAGACTGGAATTCCATCAGATAGGAAACAGAAGGAAAGTAGCGAGTATAAGTTCCCATGCAATATACCTAGCTAAGAAACAAGACAAAGTACGACCTGGAATAAATTTTTTGAGGTATAACATAGAAAAGATCGAAGAAACTAGGTATACGGATATTGTTGAGACGAGGGCAACACCTGACAGAATAAGACTATGGGGATAACTGAAAGTAAGATATTGTTAAGTGCAATTAGGCAAAGAGAACAAGCAAGTGTAAATGATAGTTAACCAGATTTATAGTAGCATTGAATTTTAAAAAACATGAAAGAGTGTGAACATTAACCAGAACGGACTCGCCAGTGTCGATGTTATTAGTAAGCTAGAAGTACATGAAGAAATTGACAATTAGCTATGAGGTCCCAAGCCCCATAGATAGGCACAGATAGGAGAATTTAAAGATAAATTAAGAAGTGTTGGACAGTTATGACCCATAGCGTCACTATTTGTACAGATCATGGTGTTGTTGTACAAATTAACTATGAGACAAAGGAAATTGCCCTCTTATCATTTGTGATTAGATCACCAAGATGTATAAATGATAGGAGGTCCTTATGATTAGTTCCTAGATTGAGATGATATGAGACAGTATCAGTCCACGAACGATTAATCATTAAATATCCCTAGTTAGAGTATTATCAAGAATGGACATCGATAATGCGTAAAAGACTAGTATTACACTTGTGCGCGTTGTGAGGGCATAACGACATAGTTCTCATATATTTGGTATATGATACTCATGCAAGTGTAGTAGGAGGTTGTGTTTTACCGATGGTACGGGAAACAGCTTCGCTCTGGATAGACTCCTTGGAATTCCATTGGTAGTATGACTATGTGTCTATGGAAGTCCGAAATCAGGGTAGGTGTATTTGGTCTTAACCTGAGACTTGTACCGCTAATACTTGCGACAATCAATATGATTTGGTTTTAGGTCATCCAGGGCTTTAACAGGTTCTGTGTACGCCTCTGCTGGGTATATTGAGAATCGTAGTGTGTTGTGTGTGATGTCAAGATGGAAGTATCACTCCATTCATAGTGGAGATGACGGTCACGTTGGATACGAAACTGGTTCTCTTATGTACTGCAGTCATCGGGATAAAATGACTAGGTCATGTTTATCCGATTATAGAGACTAGTTACCAGAGATTCGATATGTGCTTCGTACGGGGCATACATAATTCCAGCCCCAGGCCTAGCATGTGACATCCGATACTGGATCGAAATACGCAATACTACGTATACTACGCCAGATATAGATCACATATTCCTGTAAGGATATTTCTGGAGAATTGGATAGGCATGACGCTTTGCAAGAAGCCAACCTTGTCTTGTAAATCGGTACAAACATAGTACTAGGTACTTACGTGTTCGGATAGTCCAACGACCGAATTTACTGCCAACATATCCGGGGATCTCATAGGTCACTTCCCGAAGATTCACCGATGACGTATGACTCGCACTTTATTAATCTGGGATTAATTAGTAGAGAGAGAAAATTAATCTTGGATTAATTAAGGAGATATTTTATCTGGGATAAAATATCATATAAAGAGAGAGAACGATTAATTTGGAATTAATCGATAAAATAATATATTAGATATATTATACGAAATTGGATTTCGACGCGGAATTAAAATTGGATTTTAATTCGGGCAAACCAGTTAATTTAGAATTAATTTGTTAGCGACATGAATAGTGATTTTGCTAGGCATAATTATTTAATTACGTCGCAACGGAAAATTCGTTAATTTGGAATTAGCGAACCCGAGCCCGTGAGTGTTTGCTAGTGCACTCGCATTGCGAACTGAAGTGTGGCCCGCAAGTCACATCAAGCGTCAAATCGCTAGTCACTTCAAGCGTCAAATCACTTGTCAGTTTGAGTGATGTGATGTGTAGTACTTTTGATGTGAATAGTTGATGTAGTGGTTGGCAAAGCTTTATTAGCTTGACTTTTGGAAAAAGCAAAAATTGAAAATGAATTTGGAAATTCATTAAAGTGTATTAGATACACTTTTTGCCAACAACCAACACATTCTCTCTTCTCTTTCTTCCTCCCTCTCTCACACCCAAAGTGGGCTGTTTTTCCTTCTGGTTTCACCGAGAATCACAATGAGAAGTGAGTGATTTTTGTGGCAAAAATCAAGAGTGCTAGCACATATTCGGAGTCTTACGAAGGTGATAGGGAACCACACATTTGAGCTTGGAATCCCAACGCAAAAACTGGGAGCTTGGAGGACCTTGATGGCCGAAAATGGAGGAGCCAAATTCAGCCACTGCCGTGACCACCAAAGAGGGCAGAAAAGAATTTTTTTCATCACCGCATCGTCTCAACCGCTCAATGTAAGTATTCCGTAACTTCCTCGATGTATTCACATGTTGTTTCTATGCTTGATTCGATCCTCTGGACTTAGAGATTTCCCAACAATGGTATCAGAGCGAGTAAAAGCATGAAACTTTATTTAGGGTTAAAATTGGGTAAAATGTGTTTGAGCATGATTTGATGAAATTGGATGATTAAGTATGCTTAAATGATGTTTAAATGAAGTTGGATTTGATCAATTTCATGAAAAGTTGTTTGGAACAATTTTCCCCAAATTTGTGAGGCTTGGCCGAGAACAATAAGAACCCTAAATGTCTTGGAATTTTTGTTTTGTTGATCATTGGATGACTTGAAACGATTGGGAATGTTGATTTAATGTTCAATTGGATTTAATTGGATTGAATACGAATCAGACATAAAAATCCCTACAATTACCGAGACTTTAACATGTAATATGGGTTTGATTTTTGATCAATTGTGTTGGACACTAATTGTTGTTAAAGAACATGATTAATTAGGCTAATTGGTGTTTTGGAAATATTGATTTGGGTAATTAATTATGCTATACACTTTGGTTAATTAAATTTTAAAATTGGAATTTTGGAATTTAATTATATTGGGCTAATTTTGGAAATTGAGATTGAAAAGTTGTTATTGGGCTTTAATGGGCTTGGTTGTACCAAGATGGGTTTAGGCTAAATTGGTTGGATCCAATTGGGCCCAAAACCGTTTCCATAAAGTCCAAATGCGACTAATGGACCTTTAAGATATTAATTGGGCCTAATGGGCCTAAATTGATTTCTAGGCTTATGGGGTTATTCCTTGATTGGGCTTTGGTTATTGGGTTTGACCCAAGTTGACCAAAAGTCCACGACTTAAGGAAATTAATTAAAAGTCCATTGGACTTTAATTAATTAAACATTGGATGCTAATCGGGCTTTGAGACCTGTAACGATTAAATTTGGAATTTAAGTCGTAAAGGTTTATTTATAAAGTGTAATATTTAATTTGGAATTAAATATTTGAATTAGTATTAAATACATATTAAATTGGATTTAATGTTGTAGTTTAATTTAATTCAAGAATTCATACTTTGAGTACTTATTCGCAAAACGAGTTTGACTCGCGCAAAATCAAATTGTTGTTTGAACATTGGATGGTCATTAATATTCAGATTAATTAATTAGATTAGATCGATTGATAACATGCTTCTGTGAATATATGGTTACGATGCATGAATAATGTATATCGGATGGATATTAGATGGGTGGGGCAATTTTGGAAATTGTTGTAATAAATTTAGAATTTATTAATTGGACCTGCGTGTCCAGCCTATTACCTCTTTGACTCTTTGTATTTCTCTTCTCACCTATTCCCCTCAATGTAAATGAGGTTTCTTTAGAAGTGTTACGTAACGGGTAGAAGCAATACTTATGCTAGCGGGAGAGAGGAAAATGAGAGATTTGTTCTAGGAACAATGTGTTAAGTATCCATCCGTATATTATTATTATATTTATTTTACGCGCCTTATTATGAGTTTAGAATGCATGTTTAAGGATGTATGATGATGAGACCTTAACAAATATAATAAATTAGTTGCCAATTTGCACGCGAAAAACCCTCACAAAATATTAAGCGTTTTTCCTTCCATTGAGTGATTCTTACTCAAGATCTAAGACTGGCATTGGTTTGTTGGCCAAAGTCAAGACCTTTGTCCGTCGAGGATGTGTTTGAATCACGAGAGATTTGTTCCATATCGGTGTCTTGTCCAAGTTGTGGTTTGTTGGCCAAAGTCAATACCACTTCTTGTCCATCGACATTGATTACAAAGGTTTCCATGGTCAATGGGTTCCGCTTAACTGGGATCACTAAGTTTGTTGTGCCAAAGCCAAGGCTTTGTTGATTCAGAGGAAAAAGGTTAGGCAATATATTGGATATATTGGCATAAATAAGATATATGTTTCGGACTTTGATTTCCCCTACTGGATCTAGGAATTGGATGGGATCCAATTGATCTTAGAGATCTACCTAGTTAATTATCATATAATTTGTTGGCCAAAGTCAAGATTGTGTGTTATTTAACGGGATCCTAGCCCACTAGGAAACACAGTTTCCCGAGTACTCAACAGAGGGTTAGAGGCTCGCCGAAAAATAGTGTGAGGCAAGTATTAAATTTGTAATATTCGTTTAATAACTTGCCATACGCGCTCATTTCAAATATTACGTCAATTTTAATTGTTGTTTTAAAACAGTTGGACTATATTCAAACTAATTCATTATAGTTGATTATATAATTGGATTATAGTAATCAATATATTTGAATTAACCATTTCAATTAATAGTTGATTTTATAATTGGATTATAGTAATCAATATAATTGAATTTAATCTATTAAAATTATAGTTGATTATATAGTTGGACTATAGTAATCATCATAATAAATAGTACCTTAATCGTTGATTAAATAGTTGGACTATTAGAATCAGATAAATTGAAAGATTATTGTTTAAAACATAATCTTGGGTGAAAAATTGTTTTAAACGACTTTAATTTTCAAATTGGGAATAATATTTCAGGATGGTCCTAGAAATTAAGAAGTTACTTTATTTAATAAAATAACATCTTATGCCTAAGCCCGGAGTTAAGCAAATAATAGAGCATGATATTTGGAATATTCATGTGATGATAACTTTAGTGCTTAAACCGTTATACTTGTCATATAGACTCCTTAATTTCTAAATCAGAACTAAGGATTAGATCTTTAATGTATGACAATGTAATTGAAGGATCTTCATAGATCTATTTTTAGATCTTTGAAGTACTAAATTGCAATAGTAAACTCTTGGAGAGTTAATGGCTATACTCAAGGAGTCAAAGCCAAAGTTTGCAATAAGGCAAGAATCGCAAGGCGCATCTTATTTCGACATTCTAGAAGGCCTAGGCTAGGCTGAAGGCTTCTGGAGTATGGAAAAGGGCAAAGGAAAAATCATTATAATCTTCTGGGAAGACAAATGACATATCCCAAAATGTCTGCCTAAATTATGGCAAATGGGATCGCGGAAGCATGACTGCCGTTTGGACAAAGCAGACATGAAGGAATTGAAGACGAGCAAGGCTTTGACTTCAATATGTTTGTCATAAATATGTTAACTGCTAGTATTAAAATTGGATTTTAGATACTAAAAGTGGTACATAAATATGTACTGATATGCAGAATCTGCTGTAAGCAGGATACTGACTTCAGTTGAGATTTATCTACGAATCGGAAACGGGACGACAGTCGCTGTTTTAACCGTAGATACCTAAGTTTAGGAACTACCCTTCGGGTATGTACTTAAAGTAGAAAACTGTTACAATGTAACTAGTTTGACTAGATACATTATCTCTATATCAGGGTTTAACCCGTTGCGGGTATACCTTTATATTTTAGAACACTAAAGTGTTTTATTTTATAAAGATGATATTGAGATAAACACATTAGATGTGAATAACAGTATTTATATTTTGAAGATAAATAAATCTCAAACATATGAAACATGACAAACAAGTAGCTCAAACTGATTTGATCAGATGAGACTTATTTGTGGCATCGTTGTCTGGGACACAATTAAATAAGACTCGTATATCCACGCTTTTGAAGAGTGGATACTAGGACAAATTTTATTCTATTCAAATAAAGTCTACGAATCTAGTTTATTAGGCAAAATGCCTAAAACACCTTTTACTTGGTAAAAGTGAAGTGCCACCGATCTGTTAGACTTAGTTTATAGTGAAGCAAGTAGGCCCATATCTAGCTAGGCTAGAGGTGGATATGAATATTTCCTGAACTTTACAGATGTGGCATAGCGTTATGGTTATGTGTTTCTTTTGAAACACAAATCGGAAACTTTTAAAGTTTCGACACGAAATAGACAAACAGACCGGCTAAAGTATAAAATCGTCACGGTTAGACCATGATAAAAATACTTAAGCAATAAGTTTCTAATACTTGAAAGAGTATAGTATTCTTTCAATGAGGACTTCTCCCGGAACACGTCAATTTGACGGTGTGTCCGAAATGAGAGACCGAATTTTATTGGGCATGATAAGGTTAATCATGAGTCTCTCTGAGCTACCATTTCCTTTAATGGATAAGCATTTAACAGTGCCAAACTTATTTAGAATAAGGTTCCATAAAATCTGTCTGACAGATTTCATATGAGATATGAACATGAAAGAAACTGGGTTTTCTCATTCCTGAAGATTTGGGAATGCTAGGCATATGTTTGGATGATACCAAACTATAACCCAAATCGGAAAAGTGCCTAAGTTGTGGTTGTCCTAGGGAAACCAAAGTATAGTACTTATACAACTCACTAGAGAACAATGTAATTGTTGCTCACCATGCAATTTTTCTCAAAGCAATACCTATATGCAGTGGTAAGTGGGAGGAAAGTAAAACTCTATGAAAAATCGGAGTAATACTGTTCCAGGCACCGAATCTTAATGGAACACATATAGTTCATCAAGGATGAAACTATACCAATAATCTTCTAATACACAAGAACCGCGTATGTTGGAGAAAGTTAGAAAACAACATGCGGGTTTCTGATCTCACCTCATAAAGATGTCAATCTTATTGAGGAATACCAACTGACTACATATAAGGAAGTGATACAAGGTATCGACTCCCTTTCATGGCAAAGTGTCAAGAAATCCGAAATGGATTCCATGTATATCAACTATGTTCGGATACTAGTTGATGTACCCAAGGCATTGTGCCTATTGGTACTATATAAGTCTTCTAGGAAGACATATATGGATGGCAATATACCAACGCACTAAGCTAGGCTTGTAGCAAAAAGGTATCGTTATCAACATTGTGTCGATTACGACGAAACCTTTTATTCATTGCCACAGTAAATCCATTTGGATAATGCTTGCTGATGCTGCATGTTTCATTTGTGAAATGTGGTAGCTGAATGCCAAAACCGTTTTCCTTAACGGAAACCTTTTGGAGGATGTTTACAACATCCTGACGGTTTTGTCGTACCAAAACTAGCAAACAAGGTTCACAGGTTATTCAATCCATGGATGGATTGAAGCAAGCATTGGGTTCTTGGAATTATCGTTTTGATGTAATCATAATGGTGTATGCTTTAATTCAAAACGGAAATGATTCTTGTGTATATAAGGAGGTTAGTGGGAGCTCACTGACAGTAAATGTCCTATATAATAATGACATATCATTTCTTGGAAATGACATTCCCATAAATATAATCGGTGAAAGCTTGGCTTTCGAGAAAATTCTTCGTAGAATTCTTGGGAGAAACAACCTTTATTCTAGGAATAAAGATCTACTGTGATAGATTTAAAGTTGTTGATACTCTCCGAGAAATCATACTTTGAAAAATATACGTGACCTGATGTCTCATATGCTTTGAGCATATGGAGTCACAATCAGGCCAATCCAAGTGATAGTCATTGGATTGATGTTACTAACATCCTTGAGTATCTTAGAGGAACTAAGGATGCTGTCTTATACTATGGAGAAGGAGAACTTGAAGTGACTGGGATCACTGCTGCAAGTTTCCTAACCGATAATAACGACTATAAGTCGTAACAACGGTACTACAAAGTTTGAATAACGAAAGAGTGAGCTGGAAATTTTCCAAGCAAGATACTGTTACCGAATAAACAATTAAAGTGGATTATACTGTTACCGAATAACAAATATAATTAGATTAGATATAGTTCTGTTAGCAACTGAGCTAGGCTATAGCGCAGGCTAAAGAATTAATTGTCTCATCAACGATCCAGATATATACTTTGACTATTCATATGATTCATTCGGATCATACATTGTGGCGATGTGATGATCGAATAAATCGCATCAGATGATAATCATATAAATCCACTGACGAAAGTCTTTTCTCAGTAATTTGAGCGAACCATACATAGTTCGGGTGTAAGACACTCGAGTGACTGGCTATAGGCCAAGTGGGAGATTGTTGGACAGTTATGACCCATAGCGTCACTATTTGTACAGATCATGGTGTTGTTGTACAAATTAACTATGTGACAAAGGAAATTGCTCTCTTATCATTTGTGATTAGATCACCAAGATGTATAAATGTTAGGAGGTCCATATGATTAGTTCCTGGATTGAGATGATATGAGACAGTATCAGTCCACGAATGATTAATAATTAAATATCCCTAGTCAGAGTATTATCGAGATTGGACATCGATAATGCGTAAAAGACTAGTATTACACTTGTGCGCGTTGTGAGGGCATAACGGCATAGTTCTCATATATTTGGGTATAGGATATTCATGGAAGTGTAGTAGGAGGTTGTGTTTTACTGATGGTACGGGAAACATCTTTGCTCTGGATAGACCCCTCAGAATTCTATTGGTAGTATGACTATGTGTCTATGGAATACCGAAATCAGGGAGTGTATTTGGTCTTAACCTGAGACTTGTACCACTAATACTTCTGACAATCAATATGCTTTGGTTTTAGGTCGTCCATGGCTTTAACAGGTTCTGTGTACGCCTCTGCTGGGTATATTGAGAATCATAGTGTGTTGTGTGTGATGTCAAGACGGAAGTATCACTCCAGTCATAGCGGAGATGATGGTCATGTAGGATACGAAACTGGTTCTCTTATGTAATGCAGTCATCGGGATAAATGACTAGGTTATGTTTATCCGATTATAGAGACTAGTTACCAGAGATCCGATATGTGCTTCGTACGGGGCATACACAATTCCAGCCCCAGGCCTAGCACGTGACATCCGATACTGGATTGAAATACGCAATACTACGTATACTATGCCTCATATAGATCACATATTCCTGTAAGGTTATTTATGGAGAATTGGGTAGGCATGGCGCTTTGCTAGAAGCCAACTTTTTCTTGTAAATCGGTACAAACGTAATACTAGGTACTTACGTGTTCGGATAGTCCGACGACCGAATTTATTGCCAACATATCCGGGGATCTCATGGGTCGCTTCCCGAAGATTCACCGATGACGTATGACTCGCACTTTATTAATCTGGGATTAATTAGTAAATAGAGAAAATTTATCTGAGATTAATTAAGGAGATATTTTATCTGAGATAAAATATCATTTAAAGAGAGAGAATGATTAATTTGGAATTAATTGATAAAATAATATATTCGATATATTATACGAAATTAGATTTCGACGCGGAATTAAAATTGGATTTTAATTCGGGCGAATGAGTTAATTTAGAATTAATTCGATAGCGATGTGAATAGTGATTTTGCTAGGCATAATTATTTAATTACGTCGCAACGGAAAATTCGTTAATTTGGAATTAGCGAACCCGAGCCCGGGAGTGTTTGCGAGAGCACTCGCATTACGAACTTAAGTGCGGCCCATAAGTCACATAAAGCGTCAAATCGCTAGTCACTTCAAGCATCAAATCACTTGTCACTTTGAGTGATGTGATGTGTAGTACTTGTGATGTGAATAGTTGATGTAGTGGTTGGCAAAGCTTTAATAGCTTGACTTTTTGGAAAAAGCAAAAATTGAAAATGAATTTGGAAATTCATTAAAGTGTATTAGATACACTTTTTGCCAACAACCAACAAATTCTCTCTTCTCTTTCTTCCTCCCTCTCTCACGCCCAAAGTAGGCTGTTTTTCCTTCTGGTTTCACCGAGAATCACAAGGAGAAAATGAGTGATTTTTGTTGCAAAAATCAAGAGTGATAGAACATATTTGGAGTTTTGCAAAGGTGATAGGGAACCGCACATATGAGCTTGGAATCACAACACAAAAGCTTGGAGCTTGGAGGACCTTGATGGCCGAAAATGGAGGAGCCAAATTCAGCCACTGCCGTGACCACCAAGGAGGGCATAAAATAATTTTGTTCATCACTGCATCATCTGAACCGCTCGATGTAAGTATTCCACAACTTCCTCAATGTATTCACATGTTGTTTCTATGCTTGATTCGATCCTCAGGACTTAGAGATTTCCCAACAAGAAGAATAATACTACTTGATTAGACATATAGACCTAGGAGACTATTTAGTAAGATTATTCTTCGGCATAGTTAAAGGTTGTGAAAAACCTAATCATAGAAAAGATTAGTATATCCAAAGACTTGAAAATACCAGGATTCAGAAAAACAAGATAAGATAAGAGAGAATGATGTGTGTAGTAGGACACTATTTACGAACATTATTGTGAGTAATGCATTTCAAGTAACACAGTCTTTTGAATGAATTAATACTACATTATGTATTGAAGTTACGCAGAAGATTCAAACAGTACTAGAGAAATCTTGGTATTTGATTGAGCGTATACAACGTTACTTATTAGCTAGAGCACCAAAGAGTCCATATTGAATCAAGAAGTGAAGTACTTTCAGGATGCATAAAACATAAGGAGACTAAAGTTATTAAACTTGATTGGTATTAGAGGAGAAGATAGAAAATTAATAACGAAATGAAAGAAATATGAGACGACAATAAACTAACATGGTTCATATATAAGTTATAATAAGACAGTGTCTAGATGGTAAGTGTTATGGGAGCTACAAATTGAGGAATAAATAGTTTTAGTAAAGATAAGCCTAATTTTGTAATCAGTGTTTTTTGATGAAAGATTACAAGGATTAAAAAAAGAAAATGATTACCATTCTATGAAATTGATAAATTTCATGAAGAGCCCACACCATTATATAGATAGAATTCACTATACAAATCTAGTTACGACACGAGACAAAAAGGTCGATAAGAGGATTTCCAAAAATCAAAGAGTTAACGAATTCCTAACTTGTACCTATATAAAGGTCGAATAGAGTGTACCAGGGGAAGAAATCCTTAGGAGTCATGATAGTGAGCGGTTGAATAGAAAAGTGGAAAGAAAGTTAAGGAGAATAAGAGTAGCAGAGACGTTGAGATACTATAACCAAAGCGGACCTGGATGTTGAATTTCAGAAAGGGATTGGAGGACGAATCATATTTATGGGGGAGAATCTGTAACACCCTGGTAATCTGGATGACTATTACATTATGGAACACATGATACATGATATAAATCATGTTCAAACACGTATACATTCATGAAATGACCTTTTGGACATTCGGACAAATTCCTCGCAATTCTGATACAGAATTCATTCCAATATTAAATCAGAACATCCCGTGGTATGTGGGCCGTACCTTTTCATATGATCTCCACCTTTTATTAACTTTATATCGTAGGAAAGATAATACTGAGACCTAGAACTTATGCGTTGGCCAGTTTTCCAAAATCGAAATAGAAATGGGTCAAAACGTGTGATTTCGTGGATGCTACAGTAGAGTTCAGGAATAGTCTAGATTTGGGGTGATGTGGCTCAATCCTAGCCACCCATTTCTTAATAAAAAATCAACCATTTTTGCTATAAAAAAATGGCACTATTCCAAAATCAAAGGGCTAGTATGGGAGCCATCTCATGCCAATTTTTCTTCTCATCTTCATTTCTTCAAGTCATTTTGATCCATACAAGATTCATTCCTAGCTTGGTAAGCTTCCTTTCTCTTTCTATCTTCTCAATTTTAAATTTTTAGCAAAGGAATTAAAACCCCCAATTCGCACCTACAAATCCCTAGAGTTTCGATTAGCTTAATTGGCTTTGGTTAAGTTGTTATCATGCATCTTGAGAAATATCATGGTAGTTTAAGCATGGAATGAAGTCTATATGTGTATGCATATGTTGAGGGATTACTTTTGTGATTTTTTGATATTAAATAAAGGGTTTGAGTTTAAATTGAGGATATGAAATGAGTTATGTCAAGTTGAGTTGGAGTTTGGATGATAATATTGGGGATTACTTGAGCTTTGTTATTAGAAGTTGATGTTCACCCCTGAAATTGGGCTAGTGTCGCGACGCCAATAAACTTATGTCGTGACACATAATAAGAGAAAACTTTCTGCCTCGGTTCTGGATGTATGGGCATCGTGACACTCAACATAGTGGGAGTCACGACGCTCAAACTCTCACTTCGCGACGCGTGACCAATTTTTCAGAATCAATTTTAGCCATTTCAGTTCCAACTTATGATGTTAGAGGCCATCCTTAGGATCTTATATTAGCTCATATACACGCAATATATCATGTCACAAGCATAGAACATCACATAGTGATAATAGTTTCGAAGCATATTCCACGACTTGTATTCTAATTAAGTTGCCAATTAGAAATCATCACAGAAACCACAAATTCCTTAGGCGAAGTGAAGTAATGCTAGCTGGACTCCAAATCTGTGAGTGGACTCTTTTCTCAAATTGATTTCTACTTATTTGCTTTTTGACTTAAGACTTACTTTTCAGCACATAGGGCGTTAGCCAAGTTTGATTGCAACTGTTTTACTATTGATAATGCTTTTAGAATGATTGATTTCATAAACATGAGTTTGATGATTTTTGGAGGCATGAGGGAAAAACCCACCTCAGTTGTAACTTGGTACAGATATAGAATTGACGGTTACTAGAATTGATGGACATGACATGACAACTTATTTTATAAGAAAAAAATTCGAGCGAAAGTGCATACCAATAGATGCCAAAGCTGTGAGGTAGTGCATAAGTACCTTGGATATGTATATTGACGAGTGTTGTCTTGAATACACCCTATCCAATAGATGCCAAAGCAGTGAGGATCAGAAACGGTTCATGACCTATTTTAAATGAGTCACATTGGATGTGATTGATAATTGTTATCTACTTTAAAATATATTTGGGCACAATATGCCAAAGCTATATGTTTAAATATATTTGCGAGGTCTACTTCTTGCTATAGAATTTAATTTAATTATTGATTTCTCGTATTTTGTTTGGGGATTATCAATTTATGTAAAATTGTGGGAGGGCATCCTTATATTAAAAATCAATGATATGTTGGATGGTTTGTGATATTGATGAAATTACTTTATCTGCTAACTCCTGTTTCTATTATTAAGTTTGTGATGGCAGCTTCTACCTCCTCTAATATGTTTGCACGTGTCTTAGAAGCGAACAAACTGTCTGGTTCTGAGAACTTTAATGAATGGGAATTAGATCTTAAGATAGTCCTAAGATCAGAGAAGTTGGGTTATGTGCTGGATAATCCAGTACCATTAGATATTGCTTCGGAGTCGACACTTGAAGAGAGGGAGACATTCCAGAAATGGAGAGATGATGGTTTGAGAGTCGGGTCACTAATTCTCTATATTATGGCTTCCGATATAAAAAGGTAATATGTTGATATGTCTGACTCTTTCAGTATCATAACTCATCTTCGGGAGATATTTCTAAACCAGGAGCAGACCCTAGTGTATAGAATCTCCGTGGAATTGTTCCACGCTCATTTGGCTGATGGCAAGCTAGTTAGTCCACATGTCCTGCACATGATGGATCTCATTGAGCAGCTTCGAAAGTTTGACTTTCAAATGAATGACACATCGGGCAAGAATTTGATTCGTGGCTCACTCCCACCGGCGTATTCCCATTTCATTATGAACTTTAACATGCATGTTATTCGTTGTTCTTACAGTAAGTTGCATAGGATGCTTTAGACTGCTGAGGATGATATCAAAAAAGGTGTGCCGGCACTCATTTTGAAGTCATATTTGCCTAGTTCTTCTTCTTCTCAATCTACGAGATCGGGCAATAAGAAGAAGAAAAAAAGCAAAGAAGGCTGGTTCTGGTGTCCCTCCTAAAGGAAAGGTAGCGAAGCCTAGCAAGTCGAAGAAAAAAACAGCAGAGAATAAGTGTCAGCACTGTGGTAAGATTGGACATTGGATGTGCAATTGTCCAGACTACATAGCTTCCGTCAGACGGGAGAGAGCCGCCACATTAGGTATATTTATTTTCCCTATCATTGATATCTCTTTAGCTTATGAATCAATTGGTTCTGGATAGGTTTTAGATTCTGCTAGTTTAACTCACATCTGTAATTCGTTGCAGGGCCTGAGGGTCAGTAGGATGCTTAATCCAGGCTAGATGCAGCTGCGTTTTGGCAATGAAGATTATTTATTTGCAGCAGCCATTGGTGAATACGAGATTCGTCTATCCAGAGGCAGCATCATTTTGACAGATTGTGTTTTTTTGCCTGGTTGTATAGCTAATATTATCTCCCTCTTTGTATTAGATACAAAAGGATATCATGTACATATTAAGAATCGTTCTATGTATATATATGATATGAACGATGTTTTGTTACACAAATGTTCAAATTCGCATGGTCATTATATTTTGCATGCCATTAGAGATGTTTATGAAATTGGGGATAATAAACGTAAAAGATATGAAATAGCTAATACTGAATTGTGGAATATGTGGTTAGGTCATATAGGTGTACGACGCCTATCCCAGTTGGTTAAGAATGGTTTGATTGTGAATCTTACCATACAATCCTTTCCAACTTATGAATCTTGTATTCAAGGTAAAATGACAAAAGCCTCATTTACTGGTGTTGGACATCAGGCCACTGACTTATTGGAGCTCATACATAGTGATGTATGTGGTCCTATAAGTGACACTGCTCATAGTGGTTTTTCTTACTTAGTAACATTTACCGATGATTTTTCACGGTATAGTTATGTTTATTTAATGAAACATAAATCGGAAACCTTTGAAAAGTTTAAAGAATTTCAAAACGAAGTAGAAAAACAAACTGTTAAATTCTTCAAATGCCATCGATCAGATCGAGACGGTGAATATATGAATAGTGTGTCTACCGAGTATCTTAAAGAGAATAGGATTCTTGCTCAATATACTCCTCTGGGTACTCCACAGCACAATAGAGTATCTGAAAGGAGAAATCGGACTTTAGTGGATATGGTCCGATCAGTGTTGAGTTTTACAGATCTACCTTACTTTTGTGGGGTATGCTCTTCTTACTACTGCACATCTGTTGAATAGGGTTCCCTTTAAAGTTATTCACATTACTCCATATGAGATATTGGTTGGTAGGAAACCGAACCTTAATTATATTAGGGTTTTGGGTTGTCCTGCATACGTCAAGGTGATGCAGCAAGATAAACTTTTACCTCGAGGGCGAAAAGTTAGAATGTTGTTGGACATCCTTCAAATTGCAAAGGTTATCAATTCTATGAACCCGAGCATCGAAATGTGTTCGTAGCTCGTTTTGCCAAATTTCTTGAAGAAGAAGTTTTGGTAGAAGGTGGTAATCATAGAAGGGTTGAGCTTAATGAAGTCCAACCTATTGATGACAGACCAATAGAGGAATCACAGGTTCAGACAGTAGCAGAACCTTCTAGTTCCACCCTCCGTAGGTCTACTAGGATATCAAGACCTCTTGAGTGCTTGTATTTGATACAGGACAATAGTCTCGATGTACTCCTTGTTGAGGAGACTGATCCATATACCTACAGAGAGGAAATATTAGACATTGATTCCGCTACATGGCAGGAAGCCATGAATTCTGAAATAGACTCTATGCATCAGAATCAAGTAAGGGACTTGATTTCGCTTCCTGATGGAATTATTCCTGTAGGTTGTAAATGTAGGAAACACTTTCCTCGTTCAGCGGAAGCGACTTAGGCACCCGGGATCGACCATGAAATTTTTTTCTACCCTCTTCAATTTATTCCAGATCTGAACAGGCCCACATTTGTCTTCAAACACGCTCGAGTCTTTATTAGCCATGAACCCATATTTGATTATGATCATATGCGCATAATGCATGTTATGATCACTGTGACCATTTGGCTTCCTTTGAACCATTTATTCACACTGCATAGTTACGCACCAACCTTAGATCAATGTAACGCATGACTAAAAGGTTCTTTTAAATTTAGTCACGCATCATACATGTAATTTCGGTTTGGTGATGATCTTTATATTATTCATAGTATGCCATGCGTGAATTGGACACTTTGGCGTTGATCATATATATTACATTCACTTTGATCATAATGATCAAAGTGAATTTACTCACTGCCGTGAGACAAGAATAAGAAGGAGAGGATGAGTTTTGGTTCAACACCACAAAGTCTTCCGAGCTATATCTCGTTACCAACGGAAACAAGTGTGGGTTTGACTCACACAATTGAAATCTCTGTTGCATGCAAGAATCGGCCAAGGCTTGAATTTCTTAATTAATTTTGTAACATGTAATATTAATTTCCATAAAGGAATTATATGTTACAAAAATAATTAGTTATTACCTTTCAAAAAGGTGTAACTACTAAAAACAAAACCAATGATTTATTGTTTCCAAAACAATGAAAATTCTTCCCCTTATTGCTTTAAAGAATTCGTCCATTATAAGAAAAGAATAATAAATTTTGTAACATCAATGTTTAATTTCCATAATAGAAAATATGTTACAAAATAAAAGGATTAATTTCCATTAAAAGAGATGTAACATCCAAATAAAGTCCAAGGGTTTCCAAAAACCCAAAATTGGGAATATACACAATTAACCTTTTATTTAATTATATCATATACAATTAAATGCCAAGAGTTTAATTATCATATAATTATTAAAACTATATATTAACTTTTAATATTTAGTTCTAAGTGTGACAAATAATATTATTAATTATATTAATAATATTTATACCTTTGTGAGTATATAATTGGACTATCCAATTATACTAAATCCGCTATAGTATATTGAGCTAGCACGGGGACCAAATGGAACTACGGTTCCGAGCTCCAATAATCTCGAAATATTAATTAAGCTCTTAATTAAATATTCTGAATTATTAACTCCGGGTTATTCCACTAAAAACCTGAAGTTGCACTCTCGTTGCCGCAGATGATATATTAAGTCGAACCAAGTCGGTGTCCATCGATATAGTCATTACATACGAATTGACCATTCACGAGTATCTCGTAATTAGAGTCGGGTCATAATGTCCGTTATACCCCTTTAATTATTTTTACCTTAAGTACCATTGATTCTCTAATGAACGATTTATTCATAATTGTTATGATTTTTAATCTTTCTATTCGTAATAGAAAGACTTGAGCCCTCAAATCGTTCAAGTACCGAATCCACCATTAAGAAAGATACTCCTCTACTTCTCATAAGAAGGAGTGAACTCCATGTCTATGTAAAATGTTACCAGCTACACAACAGACCATGCCCCAAAAATACGTAGCTATTGGCCAGGACTGCTATACCAACCTCACCTTTGTAAATTAAAGGACATGGCCTCCCATGCAGGAGTTCGTAGTACACTCAGGATTAAGATCAATCTATATATGACCATCTAGTAGATCGAAATGACTTTCTTAGTTTAACGGATATTATAAGAATGTCATTTCTATCTGGGTCCAATCTTATATGATCGCATCATACAAGGTGCCTCCATTCTCAAGTCTCTACATGGACGATCCGGATCAAGATCGCCATACAAATATAGAATGGACCGCAGCTATAGATAAACCACAAACAAAGTACCTGTTTTGTTTGCTCTCTATGGACTATTTAAGATTACTAAATTCATACTTAAATCCTCTTGTGTATGACACCCATACACTAAGTCTGAAGGCACATAAGTAATCTAAGGTATTTAAGATGATATATAATATGCGAAAATTAAACAAACAATTTGATAAATGAATAATGCATCGTTTTATTTCAAAACACATAAAACTATTTACATCACATGCAGCTCTAGGGCATACATTCAAACAATCTCCCACTTGCACTAAAGCAAATGGGACATGTCATGTAACCTTGACCATCTAGGTTACCTTCAAAAACTTTAGGCGATAAGGTATTTGTAAACATATCAGCCATGTTCTTTAAATTTCCTCTTTATATGTTTTCCCCTCTTGTGGCTTCTTGGTTTCATTGAATTTTCCACTGTACCACTATTATCGGAATTAAGTATGAGTGGTTTATCCACATCTGGAACAGCTTCCAGATCTCCCAAGAATTTACGGAACTAGACTGATTCCTTAGCCATACTATAGCCCACTATTAGCTTCCACTGCACCACTATTAGCTGCTTCGCAAGCTGCTACATACTCAGCCTCCATGGTGGAGTTAGCAATCTAAGATTGCTTTATACTCTGCCATACTATAGCCCCACCACCTAGGGTGAACACTGATCCAGATGTAGATTTCCTAGAATTGACATCTATCTGAAAATGAGAGTTTGTATATCCCCTTAGGATCATATCCTCACCGGAATACACAAGCATATAATCTCTCGTTCTCTTAAGATACTTGAGAATATGTTTCACAGCCACCCAGTGATTCAATCCTGGGTTTGACTGAAATCTACTGACTACTCTCAGTGCAAAATAGATGTCCGGTCTCGTGCATAACATAGCATACATGAGACTACCAACTGGTGAGGCGTATGAGATATGTCTTATTTCCCCAACATATTGAGGTGTCTTAGGAGACTATTCATTTGACAAATGAATTCCATGCCGATAAGGCAGATTGCCTTTCTTGGAATTCTCCATCCCAAATCACACAAGGATCTTGTCGATATAGGATGCCTGAGACATAGCTAACAGTCGTTTCTTGTTATCCTGAAGTATCTGAATCCCAAGAATATAACTAGCCTCTCCCAAATATTTCATTTGGAATTGGTTAGCTAGCCAGGTTTTCACGTCTGATAATATCTTTACATCATTCCAATGAGTAAAATATCATCGACGTATAAAACAAGAAAAACCACCTTCTCGTCAATGACGCGCTTGTATACACAAGGCTCATCAACATTCTGCTCAAAATCATAAGACTTGATCGTGGTATCAAATCTTATATTCCAAGATCGAGATGCCTGCTTGTATCCATAAATGGACCTTTGCAGCTTGTAAACTTTTTGCTCTTGACCTTGGGCGATGAACCCCTCTAGTTGTATCATATAGATACTCTCATCAAGATTTCCATTTAAGAATGCAGTCTTGACATCCATTTGCCAAATTTCATAGTCATAATATGCGGCAATGGATAGAACATTGCGGATGGATTTAAGCATGGCTACTGGCGAGAAATTTTCATCATAGTCAACTCCCTGTTTCTGGGTATAACCCTTGGCCACTAGGTAGCCTTGAAGGTATGTACCTTCCCATCTGATCCCCTCTTCCTCTTATAGTTCCACTTGAAACCTATGGGTTTCACCCCATCAGGTTGGTCTACAAGTTCCCTGACTGAGTTGGAGTACATGGACTCCATCTCTAGGTTCATGGCTTTGAGCCATTCCTCTTTGTCAGAATCATCAACGAGTTTTTCCAACGTGACGAAGCTTTACTTTAAACATTTCAAAATATTTTCCAACACATAAACTCTTATTTTCTAATAATATCCCATTCCAAATTCTTAACTTTAATTCAGAAACCTTCCAACAATGTTCCGAAAACTTGGGATATTACAAGTTAAGGTAATTAAAAGGACTCATGAAAGATTATGAGGGAATAATTAGTATACAAGTTTAATTCTAATGAGAAAATTTAATTATTTATCTTTTTGGGACTATAGAATTACATTACTAATAGATTATAATGTTATTTATGTTAGGTTTATTCTAAGTCCCAAGATCAAACAAGCAATGAAAATCAAGTATGAACACATCAATGGAGGTAGCGGAATACTCACATCGATCGGTTGAGAGACGCGGCAAGCAACAAAATTTCAAAAACCTCACTGCATTGGGCGTGGACTGCTCACTGGTTGTGCAGTTCACTGCCTTCCGTCTTCTGTTTTTGAGCTGCGAAACGGAGCTCCAAGCTTCGTCGAACGGATCCCGGCTCATGGGTGAACCTCCCTACCACCTTCGCAAGTTCGTAAGTGTGCTAGCACTTGGATTTTCACCATGAAAATCACTCTTTGCCTCCCTATGTTCACGCCAAAACTGGTTCCAAACCAGTCCATAGTTTGCTGTGTTTTGGGCGTGAGAGGTTGGAGAGAAAAATGAGAGAGAGAGAGAAATGTGTATTAGTTGTATTGAAAGTGTAAAATTACCTTATATATTTTCTAAAATATATTAAAGGATATACACAATTTTGGCTTTCAAAAAAGTCAATGAAATTAACTTTCCAACAACTATTACTATTCCAACAACTACATCACTCAAAGTGTAATAAGTTGTCTTGTCAAATCAATCAATCAACACATCACTCAAAGTGACATTTGATTTGACGCTTGATGTGACGAATGATTTGACGCTTGATGTGACTTGCGTTGCCGCACTCGAATTCGAAATACGAATGCGCTCGCAATCACACTCGGGCTCGGGTTCGCTAATTCCAATTAGCGATTTTTCCGTTGCGTCGTAATTAAATGATTACGCCTAGCGAATTCACTATTCACGTCGCTAACGAATTAATTCTAAATTAATTCGTTCGCCCGAATTAAAATCCAATTCAATTCTGCGTCGAAATCCAATTTCGTTCAATATATCGAATATATTAACTTACCGATTAATTCCAAATTAATCGTTCTCTCTCTTAGACGATATTTTATCCTAGATAAAATATCTCTGTTATTAATCCCAGATTAATTTTCTCTCTCTTAATAATCCCAGATTATTAAGAGTGCGAGTTATGCGTCATCGGTGGATTATCGGGAAGCGACCCATGAGATCCCCGGATAATTGGCAGTAAATACGGTCGTCGGAGTATCCGAATCACGTACGTACCAAGTACTACGTTCTACCGATTTACGAGACAAGGTCGACTCCTAGCAAAGCACCAGGTCTACCCAATTCTCCGGACATATCCATCTAAGAATATTAAGATCTATATCAAGCGTAGTATACCAAGTATTGCGTATGTCGGTCCAGTATCGGATAGTCACGTGCTAGGGCTGGGGCTGGATAAGTGTCTGCCCCGTCCGAAGCACATGTCGGATGTCTGGTAACTAGTCTCTATAATCGGATATTCATGACCTAGTCATAATATCACGATTGGATGCGCATCACTTAAGAGCACTAATACCGTATCCTGCGTGACATCATCTCCACTATGACTGGAGTGATACTTCCGTCTTGACATCACACCCAACACTCTACGATTCTCAATATACCCAGTATTGGCGTACACAGAACCGGTTAGAGTCCTAGACGACCTCAACCAAATATATTGATTGTCGTAAGCATTAGCGATGCAAGTCTCAGGTTAAGACCAAATACACCTACCCTGATGTCGGACTCCCATAGACACATAGTCATAATACCAATGGGATTCTGAGGGGGTCTATCCAGAGCGAAGCTGTTTCCCGTACCATCGGTGAAACACAACCTCCTATCGCACTTGCATAAGTATCCAATACTTAAATATATGAGAACTATGCCGTTGTGCCCTCACAACGCGCACAAGTGCAATACTAGCCTATTCCGCATTATCGATGTCCTGTCTCGATAATACTCCGGCTAGGGATGTTTAATGATTTATCCTACGTGGACTGATACTGTCTCATATCATTCTCCGTCCAGGAACAAATCATAGGGACCTCTCTTCATTTATATATCTAAGGTGATCTAATCACAAATGATGAGAGTGCAATTTCCTTGTCACATAGTTAATTTGTACAACAACACTATGATCTGTACAAATAGTGACGCTATGGGTCATATTATCCAACAATCTCCCACTTGGCACATAGCCAGTCACTCGAGTGTCTAACACCCGAACTATGTACGGTTCGCTCAAATTGCTGAGAAAAGGTTTTCGTCAGCGGATTTGCATGATTATCATCCGATGCGATTTATACGATCATCACATCGCCACGATGTATGATCCGAACGAATCAGATGAATATAGAAGTATATATCTGGATCGTCGATGAGACCTTTAATTCCTTAGCCTGTGCTGACGCCTAGCTCAGCAGCTAGAGAACTATATCTAATCTAATTAGATTTATTTTTGATCCAAATGGCTTCTTTGCTGCCTCAGCTGCACCAATAATCCGCATTTGTTGTTTATTCGGCAACAGTTATCTTGCTTGAAGATTTCCAGCTCACTGTCCCGTTTTTCAAACTTTATAGTACCGTAGTATTTAATTGTTTGGAAACTTGCAGCAGTGATCCCAGTCACTTCAAGTTCTCCTTCTCCATAGTTTGTGACAGCATCTTTAGTTCTCTGAGATACTAACAGATGTTCTTAACTTCAATCCAGTGACTATCACTTGGATTGTCCTGATTGTGACTCCATATGCTCAAGCGTATGAGACACCAATACAAGTACATTTTAAATGTACAATTTCCCAGAGAGTGTTAACAACTCCAAATCTATCCCAGTAGATCTTTATTCCTTGAATAAAGGTTGTTACTCCCCTAGAATTCTACGGAGAATTTCTATTGAAAGCCAAGCTTTCATCAATTGCTATATGGGAATTTAACTGTCAGTGCGCTCTCCCACTAACCTCCTTATATACACAAGAATTATTTCGTTTTGAGTCAAATCAAACCATTATGATTATTTCAAAACGTCAGTTCCAAGAACCTTATGCTTGCTTCAATCCAAACATGGATCGAATAACCCGCAAACCTCGTTTGTCGGTTATACAAAATCGTCAGGATGTTGTAAACATCCTCCAAAAGGTTTCCTTTTCAGGAAAGCGATTTTGATCTTTAACTGACACATTTCATAAATGAAATATGCAGTATCAATAAGCATCATCAAAATGGATTTACTATGGCAACAGGTAAAAGGTTGAACCGTTATTAACACAATGTTGATAACGATACCTTTCCGTCACAAGCCTAGCTTTGTACGTTGGTATGTTGCCATCCATGTATGTCTTCCTTGAAGACGTTTAATGTACCAATAGGCACAATGCTTGCGGTACATCAACTAGTATCCAAACATAGTTGTTATACATGGAATCCATTTCGGACTCATGGCACTTTGCCATAATAGGGAGTCGATACCTTGTATCACTTCCTCAAACGTAGTCGGTTGGTAACCTCCATAAGATTGATATCTTTATGAGGGTAGATCAGAAACCCATACCCTAGGTTGTTTTCTGACTCTATCCGATCTACGATGTTCTTGTGTATTCGAAGATTAATGGTATAAATTCATCCTTGATGAACCGTTTGTGTTCCATTAAGGATTTCGTGCTTCGAACAGTATTACTCCGATTTTCATCGAGTATCACTATCCTCCCACTGACCACTGCATATCGGTATTCCTCTTAGGAAAAACCGCATGGTGAGCAACAATTATATTGTTCTCATGTGAGATTTATAAGTACTATACTTATGGTTTCCTTTAGGACAACCAACATTGGCACTTATCCAATTTGGGTCCTTAGTTTGGTATCATCCAAACGTTATGCCTGGCATACCCAAATTATTAGGAATGAGAAACCCTGTTTCTTTCCTGTTCATATCCTATATGATATCTGTCAAACAGATTTATATGGAACCTTATTCTAAATAGTTTGCACTGTAATACATATCCGTTGAAGGAAATGATAGCTCAGAGCGACTCGTGATAAACCTTATCATGTCCAACACAAAATCAGTTTTTAGTTTGGACACACCGTCAAACTGACGTGTCTCGGGAGGAGTCCTCATCTGAAAGAATACCATACTCTTTCATGTATGTTTGAAACTTAATGCTTAAGTATTTTCATTACAGTCTTACCGTGACGGCATAATACTATAGTCGATCTGTATCTACTTCGTGTCGAAACTCTAATAGTTTCCGATTTGTGTTCTTCAAAAGAAACACATAACCATAACGTGATGCCACATCCGCTAAGGTCACGAAATATTCATGTTCACATCTAGCCTAGCTAGATATGGGCCCACTAACTTCACCATGAATAGGGCTAACAGATCGGTGGCACTTTCACTATTACCAAGTAAACAGTGTTTTAGGTACTTTACCTAATAAACTAGATTCGTAGACTTTATTTGAATAGTCAAATCAGTCCTAGTACCCACTCTTCAAAAGTGTGGATATACGAGTCTTTTTTAATTGTGTCCCAGACAACAATGCCACAAATAAGTCTCTATTGATCAAATCAATTTGAGCTATTTATTTGTCATTTTATATGTTTGAGATTTTAATTATATTCAAAATATAAATACTGTTTCTCACATCTAATGTGTTTATCTCAGTATCATCTTTATATAATGAAACACTTTAGTGTTCTAGAATAAAAGGTTTATCCGCAACGGATTAAACACTGATATAGAGATAATGTTACTAGTCCAACTAGTTACATTATAACAGTTCCTAATTTAAGTACACACCCGAAGGGTAGTTCCTAAACTTAGGTATCTACAGTCGAAACAGCGACTTTCGTCCCGTTTCCGATTCGTAGAGCAATCTCAGCTTGAAGTCAGTATCCAGCTCATAGCGGATTCTGAACATCAATACATATATTTTATGTACCACACTAAGTATTTAAAATCTAATTTCAATACTAGTAGTGAACATAACTTTGACAAATAATTTTAAAGTTTGAGCCTCGCCCTTTCTTTAATTCCTTCGTGTCTGCCATATCCAAACGACAGTCACTTTGGGATATGTCATTTATCTTCCCAGAAGATCATAATGATTTTGCCTTTGCCCTTTCCAATATTTCAGAAGCCTCTGGCCAAGCCTTGGGTTTCTAGAATATTGAAGTAAGGTGCGCCTTGCGCTACTAGCTTAATTGCAAAGTTTGACTTTATCTCCTTGAGATTAGTCATTTATTCTCCAAGAATTATTAATTGCAATTTTAATACTTCTTAAATCTAAACATAGATTTATGTCAAGTATTATGAATTAAGCACTAAAGTCATCATCACATAAGTCTTCCAAAGATTATGCTCTACTTATTTGCTTGATTCTGGCTTAGGCATAATAGGTTATTTTATCAAATAGAATAACTTATTATTTATTTCCAGGACTATCCTGAAATTTAATTCCCAATTTGAAAATTAAACCATTTAAATATTTTAATCCAAGATTATATTTAATGTCCAATCTTTTAATTTTAATCGTGATTATAATAGTAAATCAACTATATAATCAAATATAGTCTAAATAATTAACCTCAATTACATTGATTACTATAGTCTAACTATAAAATCAACTGTAAATTGAAATCAATTAATTCAAATATATTGATTACTATAATCCAATTATATAATCAAATATAATACTGTCCAACTGTTAATTAAAAACAACAATTTAAATATTAGTCCAACTAACATTTAATATTACGACGAATGATATTTGTTTGAGCGCGTATGGCGAGTAATTGAACGAATATTGCAAATTCAATTCTTGCCTCCCACTATTTTTCGGCAAGTCTCTAACCCTCTGTCGAGTACTCGGGAAACCGTGTTTCCTAGTGGGCTAGGATCCCGTTAAATATCACACAATCTTGACTTTGGCCAACAAATTGTATGATAATTAACTAGGTAGATCTCGAAGATCAATTGGATATCATCCAACTCCTAGATCCAGTAGGTGGACATCCAAGTCCGAAACATATATCTCATATATGCCTATATATCCAATATATACCCTAACCTTTTTCCTCTGAATCAACTAGGCCTTGGCTTTGGCACAACAAACCTAATGATCCCAGTCAAGCGCGGACCCATTGACCATGGAAGCTTCGTAATCAATGTCGATGGACAAGAAGTGGTCTTGACTTTGGCCAACAAACCACAACTTGGACAAGACACCAATATGGAACAAAGCTTCGTGATTCAAAACACATCTTCGACGGACAAGGGCTTGACTTTGGCCAACAACCCATGCCAATCTAGGATCTTGAGTAAGAATCACTCAATGGAAGGAAAAACGCATGATATTTGTTGAGGGTTTTCGCGTGCAAATTGGCTACCAATTTAATTATCTTTGTTAAGGTCTCATCATCATACACCCTTAAACATGCATTCTAAATACATAATAAAGCGAGTATGAAATAAAATAATAATGATATGCGGATGGATACTTTACATTGATCCTAGATCAAATCTCTCCCTTTCTCACTCAAGCTCACTTTACTGTACTTACTTATACCCGTTACACTACACTTCTAAAGAAACCTCATTTACATTGAGGGGAATAGGTGAGAAGAGAATACAAAGAGAATAGAGGTGATAAGGCTGGACACGCAGGTCCAATTTAATAAATCGAATTTATTACAACAATTCCAAAATTGCCCACCCATCTAATATCCATCCGATATACATTATTCATTCATCAACCACGTATTCACACATAAGCATGCTATCAATCAATCTAATCAAATTAATTAATCTGATAATTATGTGATCATCCAATGTTCAAAAAACGATTTGATTTTGCTCGAGTCAAACTCGTTTTTGCGAATAAGTACTCAAAGTACGAATTCATGAATTAAATTAAACTACATCATTAAATCCAATTTAACATGTATTTAATACTAATTCACTATTCAATTCCAAATTAAATATTACACTTTATTAATAAACCTTTACGATTTAAATTCCAAATTTAATCGTAACGCGTCTCAAAGACCGATTAACGTCCAACGTCAATTCAATTAAAGTCCAATGGGCTTTTAATTGATTTCTTAAGGCGTGGACTTTTGGTCAACTCGGGTCAAACCGATAACCAAAGTCCAATCCGGGATTTACCCCATAAGCCCATAAATCAATCTTGGCCCATTAGGCCCAATTGAACTTTAAAGGTTCATTAGTCGCATTTGGGCTTTATGGTTAAGGTTTTGGGCCCAATTGGATCCAATCCATTTGGCCTAAACCCAACTTGATAAAATCAAGCCCAATAGGCCCAAATACAACATTAGAAGCCCAAATCCAATTTAAGGCCTCAAATAATTAAATTACATAAATCCAATTTAGCAATTTAATTACCTAAAGTGTATAATATGATTAATCAACTAAATCAACATTTCCAAAACATCATATTAGTCCAATTAATCATACTCAACTCATTATTATATGTCAACACACAAAAATGAAAAATCAAACCCATTTACATGCTTTCATGCTCTCGGCCAAGGAAGGATTTTGTGTCCGATTCGGTTTCAATCCAATCGAACCCACAATCGACATTAAATCACCATCCAATTTGATTTCATACACATCCAATGTCACAAAATCAAAATCACCAAGACATTCAAAGGCATATTGAATTCGGCCATGTGAAGTAAATTGGGGATTAATGTTCAATTCAAAATTCAATCTAATTGACTTCAAATTAACATCATCCTACATGATTCTAACTCATCCAATGAATCAAACCAAAAAATTCCAAGAACTCCAAATACAATACACATTCGGCCAACTCATGAAATTTGGGGAAAATAATTCCAAATTAATTTTCAACAAATTGGTCCAACCAAAATGCAATCAACATCATTTAAACATGCTCAATCAAACAATTTAACTAAATCATGCTCAAAATCAATTTACCCAAATTTTAACCCTAAAAGTTTCATGCTTGAACCTAAGGCTCTTGATGCCATTGTTAGGTTTATTCTAGGTCCCAAGATCAAACAAGCAATGAAAAATCAAGTGTGAACACATCAATGGAGGTAGCAGGAATACTCACATCGATCGGTTGAGAGACGCGGCAAGCAACAAAATTTCAAAAACCTCACTGCATTGGGCGTGGACTGCTCACTGGTTGTGCAGTTCACTGCCTTCCGTCTTCTGTTTTTGAGCTGCGAAACGGAGCTCCAAGCTTCGTCGAACGGATCCCGGCTCATGGGTGAACCTCCCTACCACCTTCGCAAGCTCGTAAGTGTGCTAGCACTTGGATTTTCACCATGAAAATCCACTCTTGGCCTCCCTATGTCACGCCAAATCTGGTTCCAAACCAGTCCATATTTGGTTGAGGGTGAGAGGTTGGAGAGAAATGAGAGAGAGAGGAAATTGTGTATTAGTTGTATTGAAAGTGTAAAATCATTGCCTTAATATTTTCTAAAATATATTAAAGGATATACACAATTTTGGCTTTCAAAAGTCAATGAAATTACTTTCCAACAACTTACATCACTCAAAGTGTCAAAGTTGTCTTTGTCAATCAATCAATCAATCATCAATCAATCACATCACTCAAAGTGACATTTGATTTGACGCTTGATGTGACGAATGATTTGACGCTTGATGGGACTTGCATTGCCGCACTCGAATTCGAAATACGAATGCGCTCGCAATCACACTCGGGCTCGGGTTCGCTAATTCCCAATTAGCGATTTTTCCGTCGCGTCGTAATTAAATGATTACGCCTAGCGAATTCACTATTCACGTCGCTAACGAATTAATTCTAAATTAATTCGTTCGCCCGAATTAAAATCCAATTTCAATTCTGCGTCGAAATCCAATTTCGTTCAATATATCGAATATATTAACTTACCGATTAATTCCAAATTAATCGTTCTCTCTCTTTAGACGATATTTTATCCTAGATAAAATATCTCCGTTATTAATCCCAGATTAATTCTCTCTCTCTCTATATAATCCCAGATTATTTAGAGTGCGAGTTATGCGTCATCGGTGGATTATCGGGAAGCGACCCATGAGATCCCCGGATAAGTTGGCAGTAAATACGGTCGTCGGAGTATCCGAATCACGTACGTACCAAGTACTACATTCTACCGATTTACGAGACAAGGTCGACTCCTAGCAAAGCACCAGGTCTACCCAATCTCCGGACATATCCATCTAAGAATATTAAGATCTATATCAAGCGTAGTATACCAAGTATTGCGTATGTCGGTCCAGTATCGGATAGTCACGTGCTAGGGCTGGGGCTGGATAAGTGTCTGCCCCGTCCGAAGCACATGTCGGATGTCTGGTAACTAGTCTCTATAATCGGATATTCATGACCTAGTCATAATATCACGATTGGATGCGCATCACTTAAGAGCACTAATACCGTATCCTGCGTGACATCATCTCCACTATGACTGGAGTGATACTTCCGTCTTGACATCACACCCAAACTCTACGATTCTCAATATACCCAGTATTGGCGTACACAGAACTGGTTAGAGTCCTAGACGACCTCAACCAAAGTATATTGATTGTCGTAAGCATTAGCGATGCAAGTCTCAGGTTAAGACCAAATACACCTACCCTGATGTCGGACTCCCATAGACACATAGTCATAATACCAATGGGATTCCGAGGGGTCTATCCAGAGCGAAGCTGTTTCCCGTACCATCGTGTGAAACACAACCTCCTATCGCACTTGCATAAGTATCCAATACTTAAATATATGAGAACTATGCCGTTGTGCCCTCACAACGCGCATAAGTGCAATACTAGCCTATTCCGCATTATCGATGTCCTGTCTCGATAATACTCCGGCTAGGGATGTTTAATGATTTATCCTACGTGGACTGATACTGTCTCATATCATTCTCCGTCCAGGAACAAATCATAGGGACCTCTCATCATTTATATATCTAAGGTGATCTAATCACAAATGATAAGAGTGCAATTTCCTTGTCACATAGTTAATTTGTACAACAACACTATGATCTGTACAAATAGTGACGCTATGGGTCATATTATCCAACAATTTTTATTTTAAATTAAATATTAAAATAAATTTGATGGGAGTTAAGGTAATAAAATCTAAGGGTGAAAGAATTCACTAGAGCATGTAACTAAATTTATGTTAATTAGATATTAATTAATTTTAAAGTAAATTGGGTGTGATTGAGTGTAAGGTAATCAAAGAGATGGTTCGTCTCTCTTTCTTACATACCTAAGAGTCCATGCTCCCATTGATATAATACAATTAAGGCTGGGTAATATCCTGATTTTTCAGAACGGTTATGAAAGCTTTCCGAATTGATGTTAGAATTTGAAACTGAATGATATTCAGAAATAAGATTTTATGTGTTGGAAGATGTTGGAATATTTTTAAGTAAGTTTGTCGTGTTGGAAAACACGCGGTTTCGAGAACCGATTGCGGGATTCCCATTTATATCGTTATACAAGTAAAAGTATCTTATTTCAGTTATAAAAATAGCCCACGAACTCTGATTGAGCTGGTTCTTGAACTATTAGACTTGTTTTATCGAGACGAACTACTTTCATGTTGAACACTTTTCAAAATTGCATCAGATGGCTTCAAATTGTGAATTTCCATGAAGTCCTATGAGAGGGACTTAGAAGCAATTTTCAGGGGTCTGAATATAATTTTAGAAAATTTCTTATAAAACCCCTAATTTATTCTTATTGTGAAAATGGCAGAACAATTAAAATCACATACGCACTCTCGTCCCCAAAAACCTATTCTTGGTGCTGCTGGTCACACCGGCGGCCTACCGGCCACCGTTGAACGGCGCGACCATCTAGGGGGGTGTGCCGGCCACCCCTCCGGTGGTAGCCCCTAAGACGCCGGCAACTGCGAGAAAGAGAGATAAAATATGCGGATTACTAGGTCTCGATCCCGGCTCATCGCTTCATTTCACAGCTCGAGCCACCTGCCAAATTGAAGATCTTGGAGAGTTCTACCAGATGGCGGTGATGATTTTTCCGATCCGTCCTCGGTAACACGTAAAATGAGGGGAAAAGAGATGTTGAAAGTAATCTTCGTGTGAACAGTGACTTTGATTTGAATTCTGTCGATTCCAGTGCATTTGTGGATAGTTTGGAGTCAGTATATACCCTCGAAGTCTTGTTAAGATCTCCCGGTAAAAATCTGCTAATTTTAAGTTTTTCACTAAATATTTGGATGTATCCAGTAGCTTCATAGAGTAGCGTAATGATATAAATTTAATTGTTTGAGTATTAGTATATTGAATATGTGCATTGGTAGAATCCGAGTGAAAACAGAATGAGTTGGATCGATCCGATAGAATATGCAAGTTTCAGGTAAAAGTGGGCTTTCCGTGTATTCTTGTGTTTTTGATAGTAATGATAGATATGTAGAAAACGCTTTCCTTGCGCAGCGGAAACGCCCTAGGCACCCGGATCAGACTTGAAATTTTTTTCTACAATTTCCACCAAGTTATCGAGTGATAACAGTACCACCACTGAAGTTTTACTTCTTCTTTAGAATAGAATTCCAGCCCCGAAACAGCCGCGGAACAGTCCCTGAACAGCAGCATGAAAACTGGACTATTTTGGACCCGAAACGCACTCAATTCACTGCCCAGTTGAGCCCTTTAATGATTCAATTTCTGCTATATTTCAGGTCTGATTTTTAACCCAAAAATTGTCCCAACACAGCCCCAAAACGTCCATTAAAGTTCTCTAAAAATTCTGGATCAAAAGGAATTCAAACCGAGTCCCGTTACATAACTTTTGTGTGCGGCAGTGAGCAAAATAAGCCTCACTGCCGTGTGACTATGAAAAAGAAGAAGATGAGTTTTGGTTCAACACCACAAAGTCTTCCGAGCTATATCTCGTTACCAACGGAAACTAGTGTGGGCTAGACTCACAAAATTAATCCCTAAAATTTTTAGAGATTGAATCACACTTAGGAAATCCCTTTATTTTTCTTTTTGTTCTTATTTTTATTTTCTCAAGACTTTGAGAGAATTTGGAGAAGAAGAAGATGAAGGCTAGGGTTCAAAAATGAGATTAGGCAAATAGAAAAATAACTTTTCTTTTTATACTTATGATTATTAATTTCCAAAAATAATTATATCATTTCCCATTTCTACTTTGAAAAAATCGGCCAAGTAAGGATTTTAGTATTAATTTGGTAACATAAAATTTAATTACCATAATGAAATATGTGTTACAAAATTAAAAGTGCAACTACCTTAATGCAAGATTTTTGCAACCTAGCATAACTCACCAAGAGTTCCAAATTTAATGCAAGAGTTTGCAACCTAGCATAACTCATTCCAAAACCCAAGATTTGAAAATTCCAAATTTGACCTCATTAAATTATATCATATATAATTTAATATTATGTATCAATAATTATCATATAATTATTAAAACCATATATTAGATTTTAATATATATTTCAAGTGTGACAAAATGATATATTAACACATTAATAATATTTATACATTAGTGAGTATATAATTGGACTATCCAATTATACTAAATCCGCTACAGTATATTGAACTAGCACGGGGACCAAATGGACCTACGGTTCCGAGCTCCAATAATCTCAAAATATTAATTAAGCTCTTAATTAAATATTTCGAATTATTAACTCGGGGTTATTCCACTAAAAATCTAAAGCTACACTCTCGTTGGCGCATATAATATATTAAGCCGAACCACGTCAGTGTCTATCGATATAGTCACTAGATACATATTAACCATTCACGAGTCTTGTAATTAGAGTCGGGTCATAAATTCCGTTATACCCCTTTAATTATGTTTACCTTAAGTACCATTCATTCTCTAATGAACGATTTATTCATAACCATTATGAATTTATCTTTTTATTCGTATTAGAAAGACTTGAGCGCTCTAACAATTCAAGTACCGATTAAACCCTTAAGGAAGATACTCATATACTTCTCGTAAGAAGGAGTGAACTCCATGTCTATGTAAAATGTCCCCAGCCACACACCAAACCATGTCCCAAAAGTACTTAGTTATTGGTCAGGACTGCTACACCAACCTCACCTTTGTAAATCAAAGGACATAGCCTTCCATGTAGGAGTTTGTAGTACACTCAGGATTAAGATCAATCCATATATGACCATCTAGTAGATCAAAATTAATTTCTTTATGTAACGAATAATATAAAAAAGTCATTTCTATATGGGTCTAGTTCTATAAGATCACATCATACAAGGTGCCTCCATTCTCATGTTCGTTAGACAGTTATGACCCATAGCGTCACTATTTGTACATATCATGGTGTTGTTGTACAAAATTAACTATGTGACAAAGAAAATTGCTCTCTTATCATTTGTGATTAGATCACCAAGATGTATAAATGATAGAAGGTCTTTATGATTAGTTCCTGGATTGAGATGATATGAGACAGTAACAATCCAAGAAGGTTTAATCATTAAATATCCCTAGTCATAGTATTATCGAAATTGGACATCGATAATACGTAAAAGACTAGTATTACACTTATGCGCGTTGTGAGGGCATAATGGCATAGTTCTCATATATTTGGGTATAGGATACTCATGCAAGTATAATATGTTAGACATTATGTCCCATAGCGTCACTGTTTGTAAATGATATTGTATTATTGTACAAAATTAACTATGTGATAATGAAATTGCCTTTTGCCGTTTTGTAATATTATTTACTTTGACTTATAAATGGCGAAAGTCCATATGATTAGTACCTGGACTGAGAATGATATGAGACAGTATCAGTCCCCAAAGGTTTAATCATTAAATATCCCTAGTCGTAGTATTATCGAGACTGGACATCGATAATGCGGAATAGACTAGTATTGCGCTTGTGCACGTTGTGAAGGCACGACGGCATAGTTCTCATATATTTAAGTATTGGATACTTATGCAAGTGCGATAGGAGGTTGTGTTTTACCGATGGTACGGAAAACAGCTTCGCTCTGGATAGACCCCGCGGAATCCCATTGGTAGTATGTCTACGTGTCTATGGGAGGCCGCATCAGGGTAGGTGTATATGGTCTTAACCTGAGACTTACATCGCTAGTACTTGCGACAATCGGTAAACTTAGTTTTGGTGGTTGGGGACCTTAACCGGTTCTGTGTACACCTCTTCTGGGTTATCGAGAATCGTAGTGTACTGGATGTGATGTCAAGATGGAAGTATCGCTTCAGACATATGGAGGTGATGATCACGCAGGACACAGAACTAGTACTCTATAAAAGGTTGCAACCGTCGGGACAATATGACAAGGTCAGGATTGTCCGATTTAAAGAGACTAGTTGCTTGATGTCCGATATATGTTTCGTACGGGGCAGACACATCTCCAGCCCCAGGCCTAGCATGTGATCATCCGATACTGGATCGCTGTAACGCAATACTACGGTATTACTACGCCTGATACAGATCTTATATTCCTATAAGAATATTTCTGGAGAATTGGGTGGCATGGCGCTGTGTAGAAGCCACCTTGTCTTGTTCAACCTTCGTCTTGTATTCGGTAAAGACGTAGTACGAGGTACGTACGTGTTCGGATTATCCGACGACCGTATTTACTGCCAAAATATCCGGAGATCTCTTGGGTCGCTTCCTGAAGATTCACCTATGATATTTGATTCGGACTTAATTAATCTTGGATTAATTGCGGAGAAACTTTATCTTGGATAAAGTGCCTAATTTAGAGAGGAGAACGATTAATTTGGAATTAATCGATAAAATTATTGTATTCGATATAATAATCGAAATTCGATTTCGACGCGAAATTAAAATTAGATTTTAATTCGGGCATACGAGTTAATTTAGAATTAATTCGTAAGCGACGTAAATAATAATTTCGCTAGGAGCGATTATTTATTTAAATCCGATTTAATTAACGTCGCGACGCTAGCTCGGTATTTCGGAAATATCGAACCCGAACGCGTGAGTGGACGTGGGCCCACTTTCATTTGGGAACGTGTGGGGCCCACATGACACTTGTCATTATATGCATTATTTTATTGATAAGGCATTGCATGTTAATAGTGTACAAAACACTCTAAGGCATTGCATGGTGATAGTGTGCATTACACTCAAAGGCTTTGCATGGAGTTTGAGTGTTTGACACTCTAAGCCATTGCATGGTTTATGTCATAGATTTATTATTTATTTAATAAATTATAACATAAATATAAATTGATTTTTGGTAAAACAAAGATCAATAAGACTTTACACAAAATCTCTCTTCTCTCTCAAATTGCCGAGAACTCCATTGACAAGGGCAAGGAAGATTTGATCTTCTATTTCTCCATTTTTGCTAGCACAAGCAAGGGATCAAAAGAGGTGATAGGGAAACCATCAAAGAGCTTGGAATACAAGAGCTTGGAGCTTCAAGTCTTCTTCCTCCTCTTGGCCGAATCTTCCAACACTTGGAGCTTCCACCATTTGATCATCTTCTTCATCACATAGCTTTGTAAGTATGATTCCGCCATGCTTCAAGTTTTATATATATTCATTTATAGTATTTCATGAATGCTTAATCTTTCCTTGGGACATATAATAGAAACCAACAATGGTATCATGGAGCCATGGTTAAGCATGAAATACTTTAGGTTAAAATTTGACAAATTGATAAAAGCATGTTCTTGTGAAATTTGATGAATAAGTATGCTTGCATGTATATAGAATGATATTACATGGAATCAATTTTATGAAAAATGCATTGGATGATTTTTCCCCAATATCTTCACCTTGGCCGAATGGCATGAAGAAATTGATATAAGCATGTTCTTGTGAAATTTGATTAATAAGTATGCTTGCATGTATATAACATGATGTTATATGGAATCAATTTTATGAAAAATGCATTGGATGATTTTTCCCCTAAACTCATGCCTTGGCCGAATGTGTTGCTACTTGGAGTGGATTGGATTTTTTTTTGTGTTTAAGATCATTGGATGACTTAGAACGTGTACGGAACGTAGATTAGTAATTCAATCGGATTGAAAAGCAAATCGACACAAAAACTCACCTTGGCCGAATACATAAGACATGTAAAGGAGTTGATTTTTTGTTAAAATTAATGTTGGACATTTATTTTGAACAATACATGATTAATAAATTAAATGGGTATTTTTTGAAATATTTGGTTTAATATATTAATCTTGGTATTACACTTTAATTAATTGGACTTTAATGTTTGGAATATTAAAATTTAATAATGGGCTTGGTTGGACCAAGTGGATTTGGGCCAAATGGATTGGATCCAATTTGGGCCTAAATCACTCCATTAAGTCCAAATATAATATAATGGGCTTTAATAATTTAATTGGGCCTTATGGGCTTGAAATTGGTTTTATGGCACTTAAGGGTGATTCCTTATTTGGGCTTGGTAATTGGGTATGACCCACATTGACCAAAGCCCAAGCCTTAATAAATCAATTGAAAGCCCATTTGACTTGAATTAAATTAAACATTGGATGTTAGTTGGGCTTTGAGACCCAATAGAATTGGATTTAGAATCTAAGTCTTTAAAGCACATTAAAAGTGTAAACATTTAATTTGGAATTAAATAATTGAATTAGTATTGAATACGAATTAAATTAGATTTAATTAGTAGTTCGATATAATTCGCGAATTCGTACCTTATGTACTTATTCTAAATCGAGTTGGACTCGCGCAAAATCAAACCGTTGTTTGAACATTGGATGATCACTTAACAAAGACTAATTAATTGGATTAGATTGGTTGTAAAAGCATGTCTTGTTTGAATATATATGTATGTGATGAATGAATAGTGTATATCGGATGGATATTAGAAGGGAAAGGGTAATTTTAGAAATTATTGTAAATTTGGAATTTATAAATTGGACCTGCGTGTCCAGCCTTATCTCTTTATCTCTTTGTATTCTCTTCTCACCTAATTCCCCTCAATGTAAATGAGGTTTCTCTTATTGTGTTATGTAATTGGGTAGAAGTAGAATAGTGCTAACGGGGAGAGGAAAGGGAGTGATTTGTTCTAGGAACAAGTTGTTTATATATCCATCCGCATATCACTATTACTTTACTTTACGCGCTTTATGATGTTTTAGAAGCATGCTTAAGGGTGTATGATGATGAGACCTAACAAAGATAAATTAATTGGTTGCCAATTACGCAAAAATCCCTCAAACAATATTAAGCGATTTTCCTTCCGTTGAATGATTCTTTCTCAAGATCCGAAATTGGCATTGGTTTGTTGGCCAAAGTCAAGACCTTTGTCAATTGAGGATGTGTTTGAATCATGAGAATTTTGTTCCACATCGGTGTCCTGTCCAAGTTGTGATTTGTTGGCCAAAGTCAAGATCACTTCTTGTCCATCGACATTGATTACGAAATTTTCCTTGTCAATGGGTCCCGCTTAACTGGAATCATTAGGTTTGTTGTGCCAAAGCCAAGGCTTAGTTGATTCAGAGGAAATGGTTAGGAAAATGTATTAGATACATTGACATATGTATTAGATATATATGTTTCGGACTTGGATGTCCACCTACCGGATCTAGGAATTGGATGGGATCCAATTGATCTTCGAGATCTACCTAGTTAAATATCATACAACTTGTTGGCCAAAGTCAAGGTTGTGTGTTATTTAACGGGATCCTAGCCCACTAGGAAATTCTATTTCCCGAGTTGTCTACAGAGGGTTAGAAACTTGAAGAAAATAGTGGGAGGCTATTATTGAATTTGCAATTTCATTCAGATATTTAGCCTTACGCGTCTTTCAAAATATTTCGTCAATATTTTAAATAATTAGTTGGACTAATATATTGTTATTTTTATATGTAACAGTTTGACTGTACCCATAACATCGTTGACTTTATAGTTGTCAAGATGATTGGCAAAGGTAATATCCGCGACATAATCATGGGCGATAATGTCTTCAAAGGGACAAACTTTGCCGACTGGGAAATGAACCTCAAGATAGTGCTTGGGGCTGAGAGGATACTGTATACTATTCAGAGACCTCTCCCGCCTAAACCCACTGAGCCACTGGAGCTAGAGTTATGGAAAACTCATAGTGATGATTGTGACCAAGCTCAGTCAGTTATGCTAGCTGCAATGACTCAGCATTTCAGACGCCAGAATAGGGATTTGGATCCCTATAACATGATGGCAAGATTGCGTGATCTTCACCGCACCAACAAGCGGATGAAGAGGTACGAGCTAGTAAGGAAACTCTTCCGCTCCCGGATGACAGACGGCGCATCAGTTGAAGCCCACGGGGCTCAAATGATTGCCGATATTGATGAGTTGGCCAATATGGGAATAGTCTTGGAGGCTGATCTGACTATAGATATGATCTTGCAGTCACTTCCTGATACTTGGAAACAAATCATAGTCAACTACAAGTTGATGGATACTGACGACACTCTTGGAGAGTTGTTGTCTGTGCTGAAGGAGTCCGAAAGGGAACTCCTAAAGGGGAGCAAGCGCGAGGCGCATTTTGCATTGACCTCTCATGCGCCAAAGGGTGGCCCCAAGGCAATTGGAGGTGCAAGGAAGAAGAAGTTCAAGAAGAAGGGTAAAGGCAAGTTGACAGTGGCTTCTAGGAAGCCAAAGGACAAATCTCGCGACATCTGCCTCAACTGCGGCAAGAGGGGTCACTGGAAACGTGACTGCCGAATGAGCATTGTGCAGAGGGAGGATATCAAGGCTGGCAAGGCCATTGCCTCTGGTATGTTTGTTATTGAGATAAATATGAATACTTCTAGTTTTAAAAATTGGATTTTTGATTCTGGTTGTGGTGCTCATTTGTACTGATGTGCAGGATCTGCATGATAGCAGGGTGCTGGCATCAGGGGAGAGGGAGATGATCTACGGGTCGGAAACGGAACACCAGTTGCTGTTTTGGCCGTAGGGACTTTTGTTTTAGTACTGCCCTCAGGGCATGAACTTAAACTTTTGAACTGTTATTTTGTGCCTAGTTTAACTAGGAATATTATATCTGTATCCTTGTTAACCCAGCAGGGTTACACTTTTGTATTCAGGAACACAGGGTGTTATTTATATAAAAATGATACAGAAATTTGCACAGCTGTTGCAAATAACGGTCTTTATATTTTGAATATAAATGAATCTCCTAAAATGACAAACAAAAGGCTCAAAAGGAGTAATCTAAAAGATGAAGCTTATATGTGGCATTGTCGTCTAGGACACATCAACAAGACTCGCATATCCACACTTTCAAAGAGTGGGTACTTGGACGAATTTGATCCCAATTCATATGACGTCTGCGAATCTTGTCTTTTAGGCAAAATGCCTAAATCACCTTTTAGCGGTAAAGGTGAACGTGCCACAGAACTGTTAGCTCTCGTTCATACTGACGTATGCGGGCCCATGTCTAGCCAGGCTAGAGGTGGATTTCACTACTTCGTAACCTTTACAGATGATGCATCTCGTTACGGTTATGTGTATCTTATGAGACACAAGTCGGAAACTTTTGAGAAATTCAAAGAGTTTCGACACGAAGTGGAGAAAAAACAGGGATGAGTATCAAGACATTACGGTCAGACCGTGGTGGCGAATACTTAAGTTATGAGTTTCAAGATTACTTGAAAGAATATGGTATTCTTTCACAGTGGACTCCTCCTGGAACACCACAATTAAACGGTGTGTCCGAACGGAGAAACCGCACCTTGTTGGACATGGTGAGGTCAATGATGAGTCGCACTGAGCTACCAATATCCTTCTGGGGATACGCATTAAACAGTGCTATACTTATTTTGAATAAGGTACCGTCGAAGTCTGTTGAACAGACCCCATATGAGATATGGACAGGAAGGAAACCAGGTTTCTCTTTCCTAAAGATTTGGGGATGCTGGGCATATGTTAAACGTTTGGAAGGCACCAAACTTGAACCCAAATCTGATAAATGCCTTTTCGTTGGATATCCTAGGGAAACCAAAGGATATTACTTCTATTACCCACAAGAGAACAAAGTATTTGTTGCTCTACATGCGGTTTTCCTTGAGAAGGAATTCCTAAATGCAGTGGTTAGTGGGAGGAAAGTAGAACTCGATGAAGATCGTAGTGATACTGTTCCTGGCAATGAATCAACGACGGAACAAGAACAGACCATCCGGGATGAGTCTGTACCACAAACTTCACATACACAAGGACCGCGTAGGTCGGAGAGAGTCAGAACAGTACCTGAGAGGTATGGGTTCCTGATCTCACCTCATATAGATATTAATCTTATTGAGGATAATGAGCCGGCTACGTATGAGGAAGCGATACAAATATCGATTCCGCTTTATGGCAAGAAGCCATGAAGTCCGAGATGGATTCCATGTACGCCAACCAAGTTTGGACACTGGTTGATGCACCAGAAGGCGTAAAGCCTATTGGATGCAGATGGATCTTCAAGAAGAAGACCGACATGGATGGCAACGTACAAACGTACAAGGCTAGGCTTGTAGCGAAGGGGTATCGTCAACAATATGGTATTGATTATGACGAAACCTTCTCACCCGTTGCCATGATTAAATCCATTCGGATAATGCTTGCAATAGCTGCATATTTCGACTTCGAGATATGGCAAATGGACGTTAAAACCGCTTTCCTTAACGGAAACCTTTTGGAGGATGTTTATATGCAACAGCCTGACGGTTTTATCGTACCTAGACTTGCAAACAAGGTTTGCAAGTTAAATCGATCCATTTATGGATTGAAGCAAGCATCACGGTCATGGAATCAGCGTTTTGATGAGATCATAAAGGAATATGATTTCGTGCAAAACGCAGATGACCCTTGTGTATACAAGAAGGTTAGTGGGAGAGCACTTACTTTTATTGTCCTTTATGTCGACGACGTATTGCTTATAGGCAATGACATTCCCATGCTAACGTCGGTCGTGTGAAAGCTTGGCTTTCATTAAAATTCTCCATGAAAGATCTGGGAGAAGCAGCCTTTATTCTTGGAATAAAGATCTACAGGGATAGATCTAGAAAGCTGCTTGGACTCTCCCAGAGTACATACATTGATAAAGTGTTGAAGAGATTCAACATGGAACAATCCAAGAGGGGATTGGTTCCAATGGTACGTGGTACCTCTCTGTCTAAGGACATGTGTCCTAAGACTCAGGAAGAGAGAGACCACATGAGTCGGATACCGTTCGCCTCGGCAGTCGGATCGATCATGTATGCCATGATATGTACACGACCTGATGTCTCATATGCTTTGAGCATGTGCAGTCGCTATCAGGCCGATCCAGGTGAAGGTCACTGGATAGCAGTTAAGAATATCCTTAAGTATCTTAAACGAACTAAGGATGCTTTCTTAATTTATGGAGGTGGAGAACTTGCGGTATCTGGGTATACCGATGCAAGTTTCCAAACCGACAAGGATGACTACAAGTCGCAATCCGGGTACATTTTTTGCTTGAATAACGGAGCAGTGAGCTGGAAATCTTCCAAGCAAGATACTGTTGCCGATTCAACAACAGAAGCGGAGTACATCGCTGCATCTGAAGCAGCAAAGGAGGCAGTTTGGATCCGAAAGTTCCTAATCGGATTAGGAGTAGTTCCGTTAGCAGCTGAGCCCGTTCCATTGTATTGTGACAATAACGGGGCTATAGCACAGGCTAAGGAACCAAGGTCTCATCAACGGTCCAAGCATGTTCTTCGACGTTATCATCTGATTCGAGAGATTATACATCGTGGCGATGTAAAAGTCGAGAAGGTCACATCAGATGACAACATTGCAGATCCGCTGACGAAAGCTGTTCTACAGCAAGTTTTTGAACGACACATACATAGTTCGGGTATTAGATGCTTGAGTGACTGGCTATAGGCCAAGTGGGAGATTGTTAGACATTATGTCCCATAGCGTCACTGTTTGTAAATGATATTGTATTATTGTACAAAATTAACTATGTGATAATGAAATTGCCTTTTGCCGTTTTGTAATATTATTTACTTTGACTTATAAATGGCGAAAGTCCATATGATTAGTACCTGGACTGAGAATGATATGAGACAGTATCAGTCCCCAAAGGTTTAATCATTAAATATCCCTAGTCGTAGTATTATCGAGACTGGACATCGATAATGCGGAATAGACTAGTATTGCGCTTGTGCACGTTGTGAGGGCAACGGCATAGTTCTCATATATTTAAGTATTGGATACTTATGCAAGTGCGATAGGAGGTTGTGTTTTACCGATGGTACGGAAAACAGCTTCGCTCTGGATAGACCCCGCGGAATCCCATTGGTAGTATGTCTACGTGTCTATGGGAGGCCGCATCAGGGTAGGTGTATATGGTCTTAACCTGAGACTTACATCGCTAGTACTTGCGACAATCGGTAAACTTTAGTTTTGGTGGTTGGGGACCTTAACCGGTTCTGTGTACACCTCTTCTGGGTTTATCGAGAATCGTAGTGTACTGGATGTGATGTCAAGATGGAAGTATCGCTTCAGACATATGGAGGTGATGATCACGCAGGACACAGAACTAGTACTCTATAAAAGGTTGCAACCGTCGGGACAATATGACAAGGTCAGGATTGTCCGATTTAAAGAGACTAGTTGCTTGATGTCCGATATATGTTTCGTACGGGGCAGACACATCTCCAGCCCCAGGCCTAGCATGTGATCATCCGATACTGGATCGATGTACGCAATACTACGGTATACTACGCCTGATACAGATCTTATATTCCTATAAGAATATTTCTGGAGAATTGGGTAGGCATGGCGCTTTGCTAGAAGCCAACCTTGTCTTGTAAATCGGTAAAGACGTAGTACGAGGTACGTACGTGTTCGGATTATCCGACGACCGTATTTACTGCCAAAATATCCGGAGATCTCTTGGGTCGCTTCCTGAAGATTCACCTATGATATTTGATTCGGACTTAATTAATCTTGGATTAATGCGGAGAGAATTATTTGATACTTTATCTTGATAAAGTGCCTAATTTAGAGAGAGAGAACGATTAATTTGGAATTAATCGATAAAATTATTGTATTCGATATAATAATCGAAATTCGATTTCGACGCGAAATTAAAATTAGATTTTAATTCGGGCATACGAGTTAATTTAGAATTAATTCGTAAGCGACGTAAATAATAATTTCGCTAGGAGCGATTATTTATTTAAATCCGATTTAATTAACGTCGCGACGCTAGTCGGTATTTCGGAAATATCGAACCCGAACGCGTGAGTGGACGTGGGCCCACTTTCATTTGGGAAAGTGTGGGGCCCACATGACACTTGTCATTATATGCATTATTTTATTGATAAGGCATTGCATGTTAATAGTGTACAAAACACTCTAAGGCATTGCATGGTGATAGTGTGCATTACACTCAAAGGCTTTGCATGGAGTTTGAGTGTTTGACACTCTAAGCCATTGCATGGTTTATGTCATAGATTTATTATTTATTTAATAAATTATAACATAAATATAAATTGATTTTTGGTAAAACAAAGATCAATTAAGACTTTACACAAAATCTCTCTTCTCTCTCAAATTGCCGAGAACTCCATTGACAAGGGCAAGGAAGATTTGATCTTCTATTCTCCATTTTTGCTAGCACAAGCAAGGGATCAAAAGAGGTGATAGGGAAACCATCAAAGAGCTTGGAATACAAGAGCTTGGAGCTTCAAGTCTTCTTCCTCCTCTTGGCCGAATCTTCCAACACTTGGAGCTTCCACCATTTGATCATCTTCTTCATCACATAGCTTTGTAAGTATGATTCCGCCATGCTTCAAGTCTTTTATATATATTCATTTATAGTATTTCATGAATGCTTAATCTTTCCTTGGGACATATAATAGAACCAACATAATAGGAGGTTGTGTTTTACCGATGGTACGGAAACATCTTCGCTCTAGAAGACCCCCAGGAAGTCCATGGTAGTTATGACTATGTGTCTATGGAAGTCCGATCAGGGTAGGTGTATTTGGTCTGAACCTTGGGGACACTTGCACGCTAATACTTGCGACAATCAATATATACTTGGTTTTAGGTCGTCAAGGGCTTTAACATGTCTGTGTATGCATCTGCTGGGTATATTGAGAATTCGTAGGTGTTGGGTGTGATGTCAAGACGGAAGTATCACTCCAGTCATAGTTGGAGATGATGGTCACGTAGGATACGGAACTGGTTATCTTTTAGTACTGCATCATCGGGATAAAAGACTAGGTCATTGTTTATCCGATTATAGAGACTAGTTACCAGAGATCTGATATGTGCTTCGTACGGCAGACACAAATTCCAGACCCCAGGCCTTTGCACGTGACATCCGATACTGGATCGAATACGAATACTACGTATACTACACCTGATTAGATTCACATATTCCTGTAAGGATATTTCTGGAGAATTGGATAAGAATGGAGCTTTGCTAGAAGCAACCTTAGTCTTATAAATCGGTACAAATGTAGTATGGTACTTACGTGTTCGGATAGTCCGACGACCGGATTTGCCAACATATTCGGGGATCTCATGGGTCCTTCCCGAAGATTCACCGATGAGTATGACTCGCACTTTATTAATCTGGGATTAATTAGTAGAGAGAAAATTAATCTGGATTAATTACAGAGATATTTTATCTGGGAAAAATATCAATTAAAGAGAGAGAACGATTAATTGGAATTAATCGATAAAATAATATATTCGATATATTATACGAAATTGGATTTCAGACGCGGATTTGGAAATTAGATTTTAATTCGGACGAATGAGTTAATTTAGAATTAATTCGTTAGCGACGTGAATAGTGATTTTGCTAGGCTAAATTATTTAATTGCATCGCAACGGAAAATTCGTTAATTTAGAATTAGCGAACCCGAGCCCGATAGTGTTTGCGAGTGCAATCGCATTTCGAATTCAAGTGCAGCCCGCAAGTCACATCAAACGTCAAATCACTAGTCAATCAATTGATGTGACAACTTGTCACTTTTGATGTGATTGATAGTAGTTGGTGGTAGTGGTTGGTTGTTTGAAAAATCATTTACCATTTATTATATTTGGTATTTGACTTTTTGTTTTTTGTGTATTAGATACACTTAATTAAAAACAACCAAAACACTTACCATTCTTCACTCTCTCACACACGCCCAAAAGGGCTAGCATCCTCTCATCTCTCTCTCGGCTTAGGCCAAGTTTCTTCTCATTCTTACTGCAAAACCGTGAGCCATGGAGAAGAAAAGTGATGATTTTATGGCAAAATCAAGAGTGCTAGCACACAATGGAGACATACAAAGGTGATAGGGAAACCCACTTGTGAGCTTGGAATCACCATTGGAGAAGCTTGGAGCTTGGAAATGATCCATGGCCGAAAATGGTGGAGACTAAAACAGTGGACTGCCGAGACTTCCAATGAGGGCATAAAGGATTTTTTGTTCTTCGACGCATCGCTCAACCGCTCGATGTAAGTATTCCACAACTTCTTCGATGTATTCACACTATGTTTCTATGCTTTAATCGATCCCGAGACTTAGAGATTTCCCAACAATGGTATCAGAGCGAGTAAAAGCATGAAACTTGAATTTAGGGTTAAAATTAGGTAAAATGTATTTGAGCATGATTTGATGAAATTGGATGATTGAGTATGCTTAAATGATGTTTAATTGAAATTTGATTGGATCAATTTCATGAAAAGTTGTTTGGAACAATTTTCCCCAAAAATCTTAGCTTGGCCGAGAGGTAGCTTTCCCTAATTGTCTTGGTATTTTGATTTTTGATTTATTGGATGACTTGAAATCAATTGGGAATGTTGATTTAATGTTGAATTGGATTTAATTGGATTGAATTTGAATTGGACATTAAAAACCCCTAATTGCCGAGACATGTGAAGCATGAAAATGGGTTTGATTTTTTTTAAAATGTGTTGGACATGTTTTAATGTAGATGAGCATAATTAATTGTACAAATTTCTGTTTTGGAAATGTTAATTTGGGTAATTAATTAGGGAATACACTTTGGTTAATTAGATTATAAATTTGGAATTTTGATAATTTAATTAATTGGGCCTATTTTGGAAATTGGGCTTATAAGTTGTAATTGGGCTTGGTTGTACCAACATTGGTTTAGGAAAATTGGTTGGATCCAATTGGGCCCAAAACCATTTCCATAAAGTCCAATTATGACTAATGGACCTTTACTTTAATTGGGCCTAATGGGCCTAAATTGGTTTCTACGCATATAAGGATGATTCTTTTAAATGGGCTTTGTTTATTGGGTTTGACCCAAGTTGACCAAAAGTCCATGCCTTATGAAATTAATTGAAGGCCCATTGAACTTTAATTAAATTAATGTTGGACGTTAATCGGGCTTTGAGACCCGTAATGATTAAATTTGGAATTTAAGTCGTAAAGGTTTATTTATAAAGTGTATTATTTAATTTGGAATTAAATAGTGAATTAGTATTAAATACAAATTGAATTGGATTTATTATGTACTTTAATTTAATTCAAGAATTCGTACTTTGAGTACTTATTCGCAAAACGAGTTTGACTCGCGCAAAATCAAATCGTTGTTTGAACATTGGATGGTCATTAATTATCAGATTAATTAATTGGATTAGATTGATTGATAACATGCTTGTGTGAATACATGGTTGCGATGCATGAATAATGTATATCGGATAGATATTAGATGGGTGGGGATAATTTTGGAAATTGTTGTAATAAATATAGAATTTATTAATTGGACCTGCGTGTCCAACCTATTACCTCCTTTCTCATTGTATTTCTCTTCTCACCTATTCCCCTCAATGTAAATGAGGTTTCTTTAGAAGTGTTATGTAACGGGTAGAAGCAATACTTGTGCTAGCAGGAGAGAGGAAAATGAGAGATTTGTTCTAGGAACAATGTGTAAAGTATCCATCCGCATATCATTATTATTTATTTACGGGCCTTATTATGTGTTTAGAATGCTTGTTTAAGGGTGTATGATGATGTGACCTTAACAAAGATAATAAATTGGTTGCCATTTTGCACGCGAAAAACCCTCACAAAAATATTAAGCGTTTTTCCTTCCATTGAGTGATTCTTACTCAAGATCCAAGATTGACATTGGTTTGTTGGCCAAAGTCAAGACCTTTGTCTGTCGAGGATGTGTTTGAATCACGAAGGCTTTGTTCCATATTGATGTCTTGTCCAAGTTGTGGTTTGTTGGCCAAAGTCAAGACCACTTCTTGTCCATCGACATTGATTACGAAGCTTTCCATGGTCAATGGGTTCCGCTTAACTAGGATCACTAAATTTGTTGTGCCAAAGCCAAGGCTTAGTTGATTCAAAGGAAAATGGTTAGGCAATATATTGGATATATTGGAATATATAAGATATATGTTTCGGACTTGGATGTCCCCTATTGGATCTAGGAATTGGATGAGATCCAATTGATCTTAGAGATCTACCTAGTTAATTATCATACAATTTGTTGGCCAAAGTCAAGATTGTGTGATATTTAACGGGATCCTAACCCACTAGGAAACAAGGTTTCCCGAGTACTCGACAGAGGGTTAGAGGCTCGCCGAAAAATAGTGGGAGACAAGTATGAAATTTGCAATATTCGTTTAGTAACTTGTCATACGCGCTCATATCAAATATTACGTCAAATAAATTAATTTATTAGTTGGACTAATAATTAATGTTGTTTTAATAAACAGTTGGACTGTATTCAAACTATTCATTTATAGTTGATTATATAATTGGATTATAGTAATCAATATATTTGAATTAACAAATTTCAATTAACAGTTGATTTTATAATTGGATTACAGTAATCAATATAATTAAATTTAATCTATTAAATTATAGTTGATTAAATAGTTAGACTATAGTAATCATTATAATAAATAGTACCTAAATCGTTGATTAAATAGTTGGACTATTAGAATCAAGATAAATTTAAAGATTAGTGTTTAAAACATAATCTTGGGGAAAATGTATTTAAACGACTTTATTTTTCAAATTGGGAATAATAAATTTCAGGATGGTCCTGGAAACTAATAAGTTACTTTATTTGATAAAATAACATTTTAGGCCTAAGCCCGGAGTTTAGCAAATAGTAGAGCATGATCTTTGGAAGATTCATGTGATGATAACTTTAGTGCTTAATCTGTTATGCTTGCCAAATAGACTCCTTAATTTTTTAATCAGAACTAAAGATTAGATCCTTAAAGTATGATAATGAAATTGAAGGATCTTCATAGATCTATTCTTAGTTCTTAGAAGTACTAAATTGCAATAGTAAACTCTTGGAGAGTTAATGGCTATTCTCAATGAGACAAAGTCAAAGTTTGCAATAAGGCAAGAAACGCAAGGCGCGCGTCTTATTTCGACACTCCGGAAGGCCAAGGCTTGGCCAAAGGCTTCTAGGGTACCGGAAAGGGCAAAGACAAAATCATTATATTATTCTGGGAAGATAAATGACATATCCCAAAATGTCTGCCTAAATTATGGCAAACGGGATCACGGAAGCGTGACTGCCGTTTAAACAAGGCAGACATGAAGGAATTGAAGACGGGCTAGGCTCTGACTTCAAATATGTTTGTCATAAAATATGTTCACTACTAGTATTAAAATTGTATTTTAAATACTTAGTGTGGTACATAAATATGTATTGATGTGCAGAATCTGCTATGAGCAGGATATTGACTTCAGTTGAGATTTACCTACGAGTCGAAAATGGGACAACAGTCGCTGTTTTAACCGTAGATACCTAAATTTAGGAACTACCCTCGGGTGTGTACTTAAATTAGACAACTGTTACAATGTAACTAGTTTGACTGGATACATTATCTCTATATCAGGGTTTAACCCGTTGTGGTGTACCTTTATATTCTAGAACACTAAAATGTTTTTTTTTTATAAAGATGATATTGAGATAAACACATTAGATGTGAATAACAGTATTTATATTTTGAATATAAATAAATCTCAAACATATGAAACATGACAAACAAGCAGCTCAAACTGATTTTATCATATGAGACTTATTTGTGGCATCGTTATCTGGGACACAATTAAACAAGACCCGTATATCCACGCTTTGAATAGTGGATACTAGGACAAATTTGATTATATTCAAATAAGTCTACGAATCTAGTTTATTAAGCAAAGTGCCTAAAACACCTTTTACTTGGTAAAAGTGTAAGTGCCACCGATCTGTTAGCCTTAGTTCATAGTGAAGCAAGTGTGCCCATATCTAGCTAGGCTAGAGGTGGATATGAATATTTTGTGACATTTACGGATGTGGCATCGCGTTATGGTTATATGTTTCATTTGAAACACAAATCGAAAACTGTTACAGTTTCGACGCGAAATAAACAAACAGATCGGCTAAAGTATTAAACCATCAAGGTTGGACCATGATGAAAATTCTTAAGCAATAAGTTTCTTAAATACTTGAAAGAGTATAGTATTCTTTCAATGAGGACTCCTCCGGAACACGTCAATTTGACGGTGTGTCCGAACAGAGAAACCAAATTTTGTTGGACATGATAAGGTTAATCATGAGTCGCTCTGAGCTACCATTTCCTTCAACGGATACGCATTAAACAGTGCAAAACTTATTTTGAATAAGGTTCCATAAAAATCTATTTGACAGATTTCATATTAGATATGAATAGGAAAGAAACCGGGTTTCTCATCCTGAAGATTTGGGAATGCTAGGCATATGTTTGGATGATACCAAACTAAAACCCAAATTGGATAAGTGCCGAGTTATAGGTTATCATAGGGAAACCAAAGTATAGTACTTAAACAACTCACTAGAGAATAATTTCATTGTTGCTCACCATGCGGTTTTTCCTAAGAGGAATACCTATATGCAGTGGTAAGTGGGAGGAAAGTAAAACTTGATGAAAATCAGAGTAATACTATTCCAGGCACCGAATCCTAATGGAACAAAAATAGTTCATCAAGGATGAAACTATACCAGTAATCTTCGAATACACAAGAACCGCGTAAGTCGGAGAGAGTCAGAAAACAACCTGGGAGGTATGGGTTTCTTATCTCACCTCATAAAGATGTCAATCTTATTGAGGAATACCAACTGACTACGTATAAGGAAGTGATACAAGGTATCGTTATCAACATAGTGTCAATTATGATGAAACCTTTTACCTGTTGCCATGGTAAATCCATTTAGATAATGCTTGCTAATGCTGCATGTTTCATTTATGAACTATGATAGCTGAATGCCAAAACCGCTTTCCTTAACGGAAACCATTTGGAGGATGTTTACAAAATCCTAACGGTTTTGTCATACCAAAACAAGCAAACAAGGTTTGCAGGTTAATCGATCCATGGATGGATTGAAGAAAGCATAACGTTCTTGGAATTGTCGTTTTGATGTAATCATAATGGTGTATGATTTAATTCAAAACGAAAATGATTCTTGTGTATATAAGAAGGTTTGTGGGAGTGCACTGACAGTGAATGTCCTGTATAATGATAATATATCATTTATTGGAAATGATATTCCCATAAAACAATCGGTGAAAGCTTGGATTTCATAAGAAAATTCTCCGTAGAATTCTTGGGAGAAACAACCTTTATTCTAGGAATAAAGATCTACTGGGATAGATTTGAAGTTATTAACACTCTCCGAGAACTCGTACATTGAAATAAATATACGCGACCTGGTGTCTCATACGCTTTGAGCATATGGAGTCACAATCGGTCCAATCCAAGTGATAGTCATTGGATTGATGTTAAGAACATCCTTAAGTATCTTAGAGGAACTAGGGATGTTGTCTTAAACTATGGAGAAGGAGAACTTGAAGTGACTGGGATCACTGCTGTAAGTTTTCAAACCGATAAAAATGACTATAAGTCGCAAAACGGTACTATACAGTTTGAATATCGGAACAATGAGCTGGAAATCTTCCAAGTAAGATATTGTTACCGAATAAACAACAAAAGTGGAACATTGCTGCAATTGAGGTAGCAATAGAAGCCTTCTGGATTGATAATAATCTAATTAGATTAGATATAGTTCTGTTAGCAGCTGAGCGAAGCTTAAGCGCAGGCTAAGGAATTAATGGTCTCATCAACGATCCAAATATATACTTCGACTATTCATCAGATTCGTTCGGATCATACATCGTGGCGATGTGATGATCGAATAAATCGCATGAAATGATAATCATGCAAATCCACTGCGAAAGTCTTTTCTCAGTAATTTGAGCGAACCGTACATAGTTCGGGTGTAGGACACTCGAGTGACTGGCTATAGGCCAAGTGGGAGATTATTAGACAGTTATGACCCATAGCGTCACTATTTGTACAGATCATGGTGTTGTTGTACAAATTAACTATATGATAAAGGAAATTGCTCTCTTATCATTTGTGATTAGATCCCCAAGATGTATAAATGATAGGAGGTCCTTATGATTAGTTCCTGGATTGAGATGATATGATACAGTATCAATCCATGAAGGTTTAATCATTAAATATCCCTAGTCAGAGTATTATCGAGATTGGACATCGATAATGCTTAAAAGACAAGTATTACACTTGTGCGTGTTGTGAGGGCATAATGTCATAGTTCTCATATATTTGGGTATAGGATACTCATGCAAGTATAATAGGAGGTTGTGTTTTACCGATGGTACGGAAAACAGCTTCGCTCTGGATAGACCCATCGGAATTCCATTGGTAGTATGACTATGTGTCTATAGAAGTCCGAATCAGGGTAGGTGTATTTGGTCTTAACCTGAGACTTGCACGGCTAATACTTGCGACAATCAATATACTTTGGTTTTAGGTCGTCCAGGGCTTTAACATATTCTGTGTATGCCTCTGCTGGGTATATTGAGAATCGTAGTGTGTTGGGTGTGATGCCAAGACGGAAGTATCACTCCAGTCATAGTGGAGATGATGGTCACGTAGGATACGGAACTGGTTCTCTTTTAGTACTGCAGTCATCGGGATAAAATTACTAGGTCATGTTTATCCGATTATAGAGACTAGTTACCAGAGATCCGATATACGCTTCGTACGGGGCGGACACAATTCCAGCTCCAGGCCTTGCACGTGACATCCGATACTGGATCGAAATACGCAATACTACGTATACTACGCCTGATATAGATCACATATTCCTGTAAGGATATTTCTGGAGAATTAGGTAGGCATGGCGCTTTGCTAGAAGCCAACCTTATCTTGTAAATCGGTACAAACGTAGTACTATGTACTTACGTGTTCGGATAGTCCAACGACCGGATTTACTGCCAACATATATGGGGATCTCATTGGTCGCTTCCCGAAGATTCACCGATGATGTATGACTCGCACTTTATTAATATGGGATTAATTAGATAAGAGAGAAAATTAATATGGGATTAATTACGGAGATATTTTATCTGGGATAAAATATCAATTAAAGAGAGAGAACGATTAATTTGGAATTAATCGATAAAAAAATATATTCGATATATTATACGAAATTGGATTTCGACGCGGAATTGAAATTAGATTTTAATTCGGGCGAACTAGTTAATTTAGAATTAATTCGTTAGCGATGTGAATAGTGATTTTGCTAGGCATAATTATTTAATTGCGTTGCAACGGAAAATTCATTAATTTGGAATTAGCAAACCCGAGCCCGATAGTGTTTGTGAGCGCACTCGCATTTCGAATTCAAGTGCGGCCTGCAAGTCACATCAAGCATCAAATCACTAGTCAATCAATTGATGTGACAACTTGTCACTTTTGATGTGATTGATAGTAGTTGGTGGTAGTGGTTGGTTGTTTGAAAAATCATTTACCATTTATTATATTTGGTATTTGACTTTTTATTTTTTGTGTATTAGATACACTTAATTAAAAACAACCAAAACACTTACCATTCTTCACTCTCTCACACACGCCCAAAAGGGCTATCATTCATCTCATATCTCTCTCGGCTTAGGCCAATTTTCTTCTTCTTCTTACTGCAAAAATCGTGAGCCGTGGAGAAGAAAAGTCTTGATTTTGTTGCAAAATCAAGAGTGCTAGCACACAATGGAGACATACAAAGGTGATAGGGAAACCCAATTGTGAGCTTGGAATCACCATTGGAGAAGCTTGGATCTTGGAAATGATCCATGGCCGAAAATGGTGGAGACCAAAATAGTGGACTGCCGAGACTTCCAAGGAGGGCAGAAAGGATTTTTTTTCTTCGACGCATCGCTCAACCGCTCGATGTAAGTATTCCGCAACTTCTTCGATGTATTCGCACTATGTTTCTATACTTTAATCAATCCGGGACTTAGAGATTTCCCAACAATGTCTCCACTTGGACGATCCCGGAGTACGGTCGTCATACAATTATAGAATGGACCGCATCAAAAGAAAAACACAAACAAAGTATCCGCTTTTTTTGCTCTCCATGGACTATTTTAGATTACCAACTTCAGACTTAAATCCTCTTGTGTATGACACTCATACACTAAGTCTGAAGGTACATGTGTAATCTAGGGTAATCATGATAATTTACAATAATGCATCATTTTATTTCATAACATATAAAACCGTTTACATTACATCAAGCTCTAGCGCATATATCCCAACAATCTCCCACTTGCACTAGAGCAAATGGGACATGTCATGTAATCCTAGACCATCTAGGTGACCTTCAAACACTTTACCCGACAAGGTTTTTGCAAATAGATCAGCCAGGTTCTCTACGGATGTAATTTTTGTGATAGAGACGTCTCCTCTCTGCATTTTCTCCCTAAAGTGTTGATATTTCCTCTCTATATGCTTTCCCCTGTTGTGACTTCTTGGTTCCTTTGAATTCGCCACTGCACCACTATTTTTGCAATAAAGTATGTGTGGTTTATCCATATCTGGAACAACTTCTAGATCTCCCAAGAATTTACAGAGCCAGACAGTTTCCATAGCTGCTTCACAAGCAACTAGATACTCAACCTCCATTGTGGAGTCAACAATGCAAGATTGTTTTATACTCCACCATACTATAGCCCCACCACCTAGCGTAAACACTGATAAAAATGTTGATTTCCTAGAATCGAAATCTGTCTGAAAATCAGAGTCCGTATATCGCCTTAGGATCATATTTGAAGGGGTTATTTAGGGGGTGAATCCGGTAACGCAGCGGAAGCGGTGAAAATCCGATTTTCAGATTTCAAAAATTTTTCTCGGATTAATTAAATAAACATATTTATTTAACATTCCAATAATCAAATTATGAAAATAAATTCAATAAAACATTTTTAGGTGAATTTACCGAAATACCCTTGCTTTGTATTTTTGTCCGTTTTAGTCCGAAATTGATCCAATCAATTTTGAATGATTCTAAATCATTTCTAAGATGAACTTATGATGTTCAAAACATCAAAACACCAAAGCAAGCAAAATCCCCATTTTTCCTTATCAAGGCCGAATGCACCATTTGGTGCCCAAATTGACCATTTGGTGCCCAATTGACCATTTGGTCATTTCATGCTTCAAAACTCATCCAAATGAAATCCAATCAACATGAAACTTTGCATGCATCATATACACACCCAAATTCTCAACATATATGAAAACCCCCAAATTTGGAATTAGTTAAGAACCCTAATTTTTCAATTTCCTCAAATTGGACAAATTAGACCAAATACATTAAATCAATTACTTTAATCATCATTCTTCCATCCAATCCAAGTCTCAACACAATGAAACAACTCAAGATCAAATCTAGGTCATTTAAGAGTGGGTCAATAACTCTAGATTAGCAACATGGTTTCCAAAACCTTAAAAGAATCTTTATAACTACAATAGTTACAAGCTTTCTTCATTACACATGCTTCACACTTCTCCAAAACTTCCATCATCAAAAACCACAAGGAACAAAGAAAGAAACATCCTAAGAATATCATATATTAAATCCTAGAACCTAAGGAACATATTCCTTACTAATAGCAAGTTTGAAAAACTTACTAAATTTCCAAGCTTTTGAAGTTTTCTTTCTTTCTCAAGCTTTCTTTTTTTTCTTCAATGGTGTCTCTCTTTTTGTAAAAGTGTATTAGGTTAACTTAATGAAATGAAAATGAAAAACAATTTATATTAAGGCAAAAATATGCTTTAGCCGAAATTGCATATACCAAATGCAAGAAATTGTAATTTCAATTTCATTTCAATTATCATTATATCAACTTGCACAAATATCTTATAAACTACTTTATTAGATATTTATTTTGGTCAACAAATGCAACTAATGTCATTTAATTTAAATATCCTAATGTAAGATATTTATATTTTAATTAATTTAATCATTTAACAATTAAATAATTAATTAATTAATCAAATACAAATATATTAAATATATGTATAATATTTACATTAAATATTAAACACATATATTCATTTAGGAAATAAGTCAAATAACTCATTTTGACTATTAATTAATGTGTATTTAAATTAATCAAGTATTAAATGTAAATACACAATAATTAAGCAAATGACTATCTAGTCTCTTTAGCATGTATCTTGCGTTTAACCATTAAACGACTTTATAAATAATCAATATTATTTATTTATGTTGCTCTAGTGCTCAAAGAGTATGTTTCATTATTGAGACTCTCTAGGTTCAGGTATATCCGTCACAAAATCTAATTTCGTGTCCATAATCTATCCACCCGTAGATTATGACGATCACGGATAATCTCGCTGAACCATACAGGTCGAGGTCATCGCAAATGTATAATTCCTCCGTCACAGGTATCCGGATAAATCCCAGAGATATAGATGTAAACGTCAAATCTCTATCGGGATTATCCAGTCGACTATTCTATTAGCAATCTCAAAAGAATGTTTAGAACTAGCTTCTAAACTTTACCACGGGCCCATGGATTTATCTGATTGCTAATCATATGGACTACAATGCTCTGGTACACAGAACTGACGGATCCTATCTTGATACACATAGGACACCCTGAGGATCTATCTACACCCAACGAACAGGCGGAGGTCTGATCTAAATAGATCGGTGATGTGACTGCCGTCTAAGTGTAGAAGATGTCTCATGTGCCCACAATGGCATCTCAAGTCTAAGAATCACAAGTGCTACTCAACCCAAGAAGATTCTTATTGACGCTGGTGTACCATCCATTAAGAATCTTCGTGTGAGTCGTTCAGTGTTTATCCGCTATAAACACCTACACGTCTATACTAGTCTCCAAGACTTATGGTTCATTGAGAAACCATTGGAATCATATATTCCAGTATACGACATATACCGGTCTCAACGGGTTTACTATACTGACCAAGTAGTGTAAACCTTGACCAGGAACTGTCTGAGAATGACAACGTCATGATATATCTCAATGTCCGTTGCGACGTTTTTGCAAATGTATCATGACTAATCATTCTAGGGTCATTACGTCTTTACCATATAAGAATAGATTATATTATAGAAACTGCATATATTATTCATAATAATAATGTTTTACAGAAGTATTTAACAGAAATACAACCGGGAATTGGCGCTCTGAGCACCAACCCCAACAAAATCTCCCACTTGCTCTAGTGCCAATATCGATTGTATCTAATACCCATCGATTCCACGTGTTTATCAAACAACTTCGGAGGTATGGCCTTCGTCAGCGGGTCTGCTACATTATCTTCACTCGGTACCTTGCACACAACAATATCCCCTCGCGACACGATCTCTCGAATGATGTGGTACTTGCGTTCCACATGCTTCGACTTCTGATGCGCCCTCGGTTCCTTTGCTTGCACAATGGCTCCAGTATTATCACAGTATAGCGGAATCGCATTCTCGATACTTGGGACAACTCCCAATTCTGTGATAAAATTCTTTATCCACACAGCCTCTTTTGCAGCTTCAGAAGCTGCAATATATTCCGCCTCAGTGGTGGAATCAGCTGTCGATCCCTGTTTGGAACTCTTCCAACAAACTGCACCTCCGTTAAGGGTAAAGACAAATCCAGATGTAGACTTTCTATCATCGGGATCCGATTGGAAATCGGAGTCTGTATACCCATTAACCTGCAGTTCGTTTCCTCCATATATAATCAACTTTTCCTTAGTACCTTTAAGATACTTTAGGATATGTTTAATGGCCATCCAATGGTCATTACCTGGATTGGACTGATATCGACTGTTACGCTAACAGCGAAACTGATATCAGGCCTCGTACATAACATGGCATACATTATGCTACCCAAACACGATGCATAAGGTTGGTTAGACATTCTAACCTTCTCATCTTCTGTTTGTGGACACATCTTCTTAGAAAGATGAATCCCATGTCTGAACGGTATGTTTGCTGTCTTACAGTTACCAAAGCTATACCGTTCCAAGATCTTATCTACGTACGTTGATTGGGATAACCCAATCAGCCTCCTTTGTCTATCTCTATAGAGTTTTATCCCTAAAACATAGGAAGCTTCTCCCAGGTCCTTCATGGAGAAATTCTTACAGAGGTACGCTTTGACGCTTTGCAACATACCTAAATCATTCCCATGATTAGGATGTCATCAACATATAGGACTAAAAATACGACCATGCTCCCACTGGCCTTCTGATACACACAGGATTCTTCCGAATTCTTGAGAAAACCAGACGATCTAATAATCTCATCGAATCGAAGATTCCAACTTCGTGAAGCTTGTTTAAGTCCATAAATGGACTTCTTAAGCTTACTACCATACCCGAGGTTTCGCTGGACGTGAAACCTTCCGGCTGTTCCATATAGATTTCTTCTTCAAGAAAACCATTTAGAAAAGCCGTTTTGACATCCATTTGCCAAATCTCGTAGTCATATATATGCAGCTATAGAAAGCAAAATCCAGATAGACTTTAGCATTGCTACCGGCGAAAAAGTTTCATCGTAGTCGATGCCAGGGGCTGCGTGTAACCTTTTGCTACCAGTCGGGCCTTGTAAGTTTCAACCTTACCGTCAGGCCCGCGCTTCCTCTTGTAAACCCATTTACAACCGATAGGAACAATTCCTTCGGGAAGCGGAATCAAGTCCCAAACTTGATTTTCATGCATTGAGTCTATCTCGGATTTCATGGCACTTTGCCATTTCACGGAGTCGATGTCCAACATCGATTCTCTATAGGTGAAAGGATCTGTCTCTTCAACTAAGAGAACATCCAGACTCTTTTCTTGTATCAAATACAAGCGTTCAGGAGGTCTAGATACCCTTTCCGACCTACGGAGTGTGTGTGTTGAAGGTCCTTCATCTACTTGAACTTCAGGTTCCTCCGTTGCTGAGTTACCCTGACATAGGCAGGACAACCCCAAACCTTAATATAATTAAGATTCGGTCTCCTACCGAACCATATCTGATACGGTGTCGTAGGAACAGCCTTTGAAGGAATCTTATTCAAAAGATGTGCGGCTGTTAAGAGACAGTAGCCCCATAAGTAATAGGGCAAATCTGTGAAACTCAACATCGATCGGACCATATCCAATAAAGTCTGATTTCTCCTTCAGATACACCATTGTGCTGTGGTGTACCTAGAGGAGTATATTGAGCGAGAATCCCATTCTCCTTTATATAATCCATGAACTCACCACTCATATATTCGCCGCCTCGATCTGATCGAAGGCATTTAATATATTTACCAGTTTGTTTTTCTACTTCATTTCGGAACTCTTTGAACTTTTCAAAGGTTTCCGATTTATGTCGCATCAAATACACATAACCATACCGTGATAAATCATCGGTAAAGGTAACGAAGTATGAATAACCACTGTGAGCAGTTTGACTTAGTGGACCACATACATCAGAATGTACGAGTTCTAGTAAGTTTGTGGCGCGGTGTCCAACACTAGAAAATAGAGCTTTGGTCATCTTACCCTGAATACAGGATTCACAAGTTGGATAGGACTCAATGGTAAGATCTGATATCAAACCATTCCTAACCAATTGGGTAAGGCGTTTAACGCCAATGTGACCAAGTCTCATATGCCAAAGTTCAGTATTATTAATTACAGGTAAACTACGTTTATTACTCCAGTATTTAATATATCTTTTGAAGTTTGCAATGTATAATGACCATGCTGGTTTGGACAACTAAGGATCTGAATATTATTTTTATCATATAAATACAAAGAACTATTCTTAATATTAATACAAAAGCCTTCTGTATCCAATACAAAAAGTGATATAATATTAGCGACACATCCTGGTACAAAATGACAGTCATATAACAAAAGTGTCCCATTCGGCAATGAGTTCTCGCATACTCCCACTGCAACTGCATCCAAAAGTCTCCACTCCCGAACCGCAACTGCATCTCTCCAGGCTTCAGTTTCCTACTTTCCTTCAGCACCTTCAACGAATTGCAAATGTGAATGGGACAAGCAGAATCTAAAATCCAGCTGGATGTAACGGCGCTTCACAAGCCAAAGATAAATCAATAACTAGAAAAATAAAAGTACCTGATGTAGAAGCTCTGTCTCTCCTTACTTGGGCAATGTAATCAGGACAGTTCCTTTTCCAGTGTCCAACCTTGCCGCAGTGGTGGCATTTGTCTTCAGAAGCCCTTTTGGGCTTTGCAATCTTCGCCAGTTGTTGAGGACCAAAAGCCTTCTTCTTCTTCTTGCCTTTCTTGTTCTTTCCCTGGACCATCCTTGGGAAGAAGCCGAAAGAGAAGTAGTTCTAGGA